>OY856186.1:459821700-459898930 GCA_963693315.1 Diogma glabrata | reverse complement strand
TATAAAATTAAACTAGAAAATAACAGTTTTTGTAAAGCCAATATTTTATGTTTTTGTTAAAACATCATTCTAAACACTTTTTATGCGTAGTATTAGCAAACATATTATAACCTTGGAAATGAAATTCGATGATCAAATTTCATTGTGCTTAAGATTATTTCTACATATTTATTTATTTATTTATTTATTTGAATAACATATTCACAAACAATTAACAATATAAAATTTTATATTAAAAATAAAAATTTACAATAAAAATAAAAATTTGCACTAAAAAAAAATAAAAGTTTATAATAAAAAATAAAAATTTACAATAAAAATAAAAATTTACACTAAAAAAAAAATAAAAATTTATAATAAAAATAAAAATTTACAATAAATATTACAAATTTGCTATACAAGACAGAAATTTACCTAAATAAAATAAAATGCTTTAAATACAACTTTGTTATCTATTTATATACAACATTTTTTTATTCTATTTTTAAAAGTAGTTTTACATATATTTGCATCGTATAGTTTTATAAATTTATTAAAGTTATTAATTCCCCGATTTATCGGTTCGTTATTGCCATAATCAGTTCTGTGTTTTACTTCTTTCAGATAGCTAGAGTGTCTTGTTTGCCTTATATTGTCATTTATTTTAACCTTATCATTAAAATATGATACGTTTATATTGTGGTGTAAATATCATATATAAAACTAGCTGATAACATATCACGACGATCAGCTAGGGAGTTCAAGTTAAGTAATTTGAGTCTATCAGTATAGTGCGGCAAATTGGTAAAATCGCGTGGATCGTAAACGTGTCTAAGAGCAAAGAGTAAAAACTGCTTTTGAACAGATTCAATTGAAGTGCAGTGAATTTTCTGAAATGGTGCCCAGATGACTGCTCCGTACTCAAGAATGGTTTGAACTAATGAACAGTAAAGTGATTTAGTTACCATAAAATTATCAAATTCCGTTGATCTTCTTTTTATAAAACTTAACATTTTTCGCGCTTTCGCTATAGATGAGTCATAGTGCTCTCTATAAGTTAGCTGTGCATCGAGAACTACACCAAGATCACGCACTGTACATACTCGAGTTAGTGTTCTTTCATTCAGAGAATACGTGTAGTATTCGGGATTTTTCTTACGATGAAAGGATATCACTGAGCATTTGTCTATGTTTAATTCAAGTTTGTTTAGTAAGCACCAATTCTCAAGCGAAGCGATTTTGTTTTGAAGGAACTGAGAATCGAAATGATTTTTTATAGTATGATAAATTTTAAGATCATCAGCATAGAAGAGATGCTTAACATCACTCAAAGTTTCTGATAAATCAGCAATAAATATATTGAACAGAAGAGGCCCTAGATGGCTGCCTTGAGGAACTCCAGAGGTAGCGTAAATAGTATTTGATAATGTTCCTAGAATTTTAACTTGCTGGGTTCTTTGGGTTAAGTAAGATACAACGCACTTCAGCAAGCGACCTCTAATACCTATGTTATAAAGTTTTTGAAAGAGAATCTTGTGGTCAACTCTGTCAAATGCTTTACTAAAATCTGTGTAAACAGCGTCAATTTGATAACCTGATTCCATGTTAAGTAAAATATCGGACGTATAGATTGCTAAATTAGAAAATCCATGTTGTTTTTCGTTTAATTTGGGTAAAACGTAAGCCGACATTTTACCACAAACTAACATTTCGAAAAACTTTGGAATTGCAGAAAGAATAGCTATACCTCTATAATTTTTTATATCGATTCTACTACCATTTTTTAATATAGCTGTTAAAAAAGATGATTTCCATTCAGATGGAAATATACCAGAATCGAGAGATTTATTGAATAAGAAACATAATGGTTTTGACAAACTAACTGTACATTTTTGTAAAAAATAATTAGAAATTTTGTCAGGACCAGCTCCTTTGTCTTGATTTAGGGTATGCAAACCAGATATAATATCTTCCTCCGTTATTACTACACCGAGAAAAAAACGCGAAGTAAAAAGTTAACTACGCTGTTGTTCAACTTACAACTGTCCTTTAAGTTGTAAAATTTAAAAAAGTCGGTAGTAAATTTGATTACGCGTACTAATTTTAATGATTGAGGCATTTGTTCTTAATATAAAAAATAGTGAAAATAAATAGTTATTAAATCTAATTATTTTAACTAAAACTTAGTAGTAACAACTAATACCTAAAATGATAAACCAATAATGGTGTTACAATTTTTATTACAAAATATAGTTAATACAACTGCATTATAGATTATTAATGTTTTCTCTGGTTGTACCAAATTTTTCTAAAACAAGGTTATGTAAAATTTGAGTTTAAACGTGGAAAATGGCTAATAAACAATCTAATAGTGTTTTAAATGTAGAATTAATTTAGAAAATGATTATGAATCATTTCAAATATAATCATTTTAATGAAAAAATTAATACTTATCAATGTAAAATTAATAAATGTGATCGTGAACAAATGGACTTTTGTACAAACTCATTTGTACAATATTAATACATTACTTGGTGTTGTAAATAACAACATCAAAACTTTTATTAGAGATCTTACTGGATATCAGGTAAAGTGTAGTTAGATTATGGAATATTTTTATAACTTTTTTGTACAAAAATAAATAAATAATTAATTTTGACAAAAAAAGTTATTGTTTTTACTACTTTCCATATAGTTGAAATGACTACCAGTAGGCAATACAAAACACTATTTGTTATTTTTATAACTACTACGATATTGTATATGGTTGTGAAAACTAGTGATCTCAACAATTGTTTATACTACCATCGTATTAAAAAAAACTATCTAGAACTTTTAATTTATACAACGGTACATAGTAAAGTCAATTACGGCTTAAAATTTTCAATATTTTTCGTATTTAAAATTACTACCAGGAAGACAAGTTTTACAAAATTTTGTATTTAAAATAATAAAAATGTTTATTACTTTTCAACACAGAGTTTTGTACATATTACTACCCTTGTGTATTTAAAACAACTAAATTTAACTACGGACGTAGTTAGTCATTTTTAACTACCAATTTATTAATATTAATCACCATTTTTATTACAACTAAATATTTTTTTTTCTCGGTGTATATTTTCTAATGTGACAGTAGCATCTCCGTTCGTTGAATGTATATCAGTTTCGTCATTATTATCCACCACATAGACGTCTTGAAAAAAATCTTTAAATAAATTGGAAATACTTTTAGGGTCCTGGGCCATAGAACCGTTAAGATGCCTTTTCACTGGTAAACCCTTGCATTTCCGTTTAGTGTTAACGAAATTAAAAAATTCTCTAGGGTCTTTCAAAATTTTAATGCCGATTTTTTGAAGTTTTTTCTTTAAAAGAATTAGATAAAGATTCGTATAACTCTTTGGATCGTTGGTCGTTAAATTTTTTGTACCATTTATAGGCTCTGTTTCTTTTGTTTCTTAAGTTTTTCAGATGTTTATTGATCCATGGCTCATTGTTAGTTTTATTTAACTTTTTCGGCACGAATTTGTCAATAGCATAAAACAAGGTGTTGTAAAATTTCTCCACAATAATATTTATGTCTCTTTCTAAGCAAAGAAAAGTCCAGTCAATCGATTGAAAATAATTATTGATGCTAGTGTAGTCAGCAGCTTCGAAATTTAATGATACGGAACTATTATTATATGAAGGATCAAAATCTCCGCAATTATATTCTAAAGTCAACCCTTTGGGATTGATTTGATTTCTTAAATAGATGTTCCGAGTCAGATACTTCTCTGAAAATAAAATCGTCTTCAAAATTTATGAAACATAAATCTAAAGTATTGTATATTCTAATAAGTATATTCTAATGCAATTCTTTATTTTTATGAATAAATTATAACACAAATACAAATTATTGTTTTGTAAAACATTAATTTGAACTTTAATTTTTATAAATTTATGTAATGTTTTTATTTGGCTTTGTTAATTAATTAAAAAAATTTTATTGTTTTTAGCCAATTATTATTATTTTTATTTAAATTTACCCAACGTTACGAATAAATTTCTTATTCATTGTCAAGAGTTTTTTTAAATTAGACAAAAAATAAATCGAAATGAAAAAGCAAACATATTCAAATGACACATTTTTAAAAAGTGATTTGATGAAAAAAATTTTGAAAAAATGAAATTGAAATGATGATATTTTGAAATTAATTTTCTAAAATAATGCTGTCATATGATGATTCTAAATACATTGTGTCGCCTTGTTTATTTAAATTTCTACATTTTTTTAATTTGGATCATTTCTAAAATACTTCTTTTTCGGTAATTTGATTCTTTCGAAATTATTTTTACGTTATTCATATTTATTACGTGATTTGTATTCTTTAGGTGATTAGATAAAGCACTTTTGTTTAGACTATTATTGGGTTTTCTACAATCATAAACATATTGATTAATTCTTTTATAAAGGTGTTGTTTTGTTTGAGCAATATAATTTTCTCCACAATCACATGGAAACTCTTCAACAAGATTTTACAACATACCAAATAATGCCAAGTTTAACAACATTACAAATTGAATGAGATGGTGATGAAATGGGTAAATGAAGGTCGAACTGACGTTTATTTAGGCAAAACATTAAGTAATTATAATGAGTACCACGCACATATTTATGGATTACCAAAAATACATAAGGTTGATGTACCATTGCGACCAATTGTCAGCTCAATAAACACTCCGTTATACAATTTATCGTCATATCTTTCTTCAACATTTAAACAAAACTGTTGGTTACTCATTCTCTTCAATAAAAATTCTGAAGAATTTAAGAATAAATTTAAAGGTATTAGCTTACCAGAAAATTATGTGCTTATTTCTCTAGATGTAGTCTCGCTTTTTACAAACGTTGATACAAATATGGTTATACGATGTATAAAGAATTGTTGGAAAGATATTAAAAAGAATTCAAACATAAAACTTACACAAATACAATTCATTGAAGCTATTAAATTAGTGATGAATAACTGCGTATTCAGTTTTAACAATATTCAATACAAGCAAATTTTTGGATTTCCAATGGGCTCTCCTGTTAGTCCATCAGCAGCCAATTTAGTGATGGAATATATTGAAACTGAAGTCTTGAAAGGTGTTGATTTTGAAATTTCATTTTTTTGCCGATTTGTTGATGACATTATAACAGCTGTGCCTCGTGATCAAATTGATAGTTTTTTAACGAAATTCAATAATTATAATAATCATATAAAATTCACTAGTGAAATTGAGGATAATCACAAAATTTCATTTCTTGATGTTACTATACATCATAATGGTGATGGATCTTTAAATTTTGATTGGTTCCACAAAAATAATTGGTCTGGAAGATATTTAAATTTTAAATCGTGGTTACCGTTATCATATAAGAAAAATACAATTAGTTTACTTGCCGAAAAAATTTTAAAGCTATCCATAAACAAAATTTTAAATTACTAAGAAATATATTACAATTAAACGAATATCCTATTAAATTTGTGTGTTTTTATAAAACACACAATAAATTTATACATGGCAATGAACTAGCACAACCAATTGAAGAAACAAAATTGTACCAATCCCTTACATTAGCCAATTATATCATCCAACGAATCGCATGATGGCTAAGTACAATGTTAAAGTGTTTGGCAGAAGTCGTCGTAATTTAAAATTTTTATTATTTACAAAATTAAAAGACCTTATACCTATTGATTTTGAAACAAACGTTATTTATAAAGTTTCATGTGATTGTGGAGAAAATTATATTGCTCAAACAAAACAACACCTTTATAAAAGAATTAACCAACATGTTTATGATGCTAGAAAACCCAATAACAGTCTAAACAAAAGTGTTTTATCTAGTCACCTAAAGAATACAAATCACCAAATAAATATGAATAACGTAAAAATAATTTCGAAAGAATCAAATTACCGAAAAAGAAGTATTTTAGAAATGATCTAAATTAAAAAATGAAGAAATTTAAATAAACAAGACGACACAATGTATTTAGAATCATCATATGACAGCATTATTTTAGAAAATTAATTTCAAATTATCATCATTTCAATTTTCATTTTTTCAAAAATTTTTTCATCAAATAACTTTTAAACAAAAAGTCATTTGAATATGTTTGTTTTTTCATTTCGATTTATTTTTTGTCTAATTTAAAAAAACCCTTGACAATGAATAAGAAATTTATTCGAAACGTTGGGTAAATTTAAATAAAAATAATAATAATTGGCTAAAAACAATAAAATATTTTTAATTAATTTTGTAAATTTAGTTTAATTTGAATAAAGTAAAATTTTGGATAAAAACTATGATTTTATTTTAAAATACAAAACGGAATGTGTCAAATGTCATGGATGAAGAAAGCACAGATATACAAATCACATACTTCAAAAAATATTCGTGTAGCCACACGTAATTAAATTCACATCTTCCTTATATATTTATTCAATGGTTCTACATAAATTTTAGAAAAAATATTAATATTTTGTTGCACAATTTTTTTTTTACAGTCGCTGAAAGCAACGACAACATTTGGAAAAAATTAAGCCCAAATTCAGAAAGTTCCACTAATACTTTCTTGTTGTAAGTTTGAGAAAAAAAGTTTATACTAAAAAAGTTAGGAAAACACAAAATAACAGGGGTTTGGATTCGTAGAAAGGCGAATTAAACCTATATAATAAACTAACTTTGTTGCCCGTGAAGTATGACAAAAAGTTTTTCATTAAGAAAAAAAGAGATATAACATCGTAATTATGTTGTTTCTAGCCATCGACGCCGTTGGGGCAGTTGATAGCGTGTCTGCCAAAAGATTAGAACCTAGTTGGCATTGATAAGGTTATGAGTTCGAATCCCAACCGAAACACGTTTAGAGATAAAAGTTGTTTTTATTAAAAAACTAGCAGGACCCGGCGTACGTTGCTACGCCTATAAAAAAGCTTGCGTGCGTACATTTTGTTGAATTAGTAAGAATAATTTCAAAGAGTCGTAATGAGAATAGAAGAAGCCTATTTTAATTTTTCCATTTGGGAAATATGAATAACAGAGATCATTAGCATTCTAGCTAATCAATTTAGATAGTTTGAAAATTGAACGGAAGGTCAACATGCTCCATTACTAATAAAAACACACAGAGCGCATGTATATTTGTCGTAAAATTGATTTCAAATTGATTGGAAACAGTCAATAATAACTGCACAAGTGAATTAGGATTGTACGGGGTAAAATATCCCTACAAACTTTCGAAATTCACAAATAGTGAGGTTAAGGAATTAATTATCTCCTAAAAGGATATAATGTTTGAATATAACTTTTCCTTCTTTGGAACATCGTGTGCAATGCAAAATTTATTTTTTGTTTTTAGTTCGTTTTCAATAAAAGTGTGTTTTTAATTTTTTTTTATTTTGAAATCCAAATTGACATACCTATTTTCCTTTTCAATTTATGGTAATAATTTAATATTACTTTTTCATCGCTTATTTATGAAAATCGCAAGTTCTAAAATAAAAAAGTAAATAAAGTCCGTAAATACGGACCGTCGGTCAAAAATAAAAAAATTATTTTATTTTTGACCTACAGATGTGACAACCCCGCGTTCTCCAGTCTTTTCTATTGATATCTTAAGGGTGCTGGCAGATGAACTCTATTCAGTCAACGATAGCACCCTCAATCTTAGCTATGGAGCATTCCTTTATGATGCACGTTATTACTTGCTCAAAGAAACAAACCTTCTTTTAACTCTATATGTGTGGGCTTTATTTGTTGAGAAAGACAGTGTGTCACATGATCAAGGAATATGCCACTAGTTTGATTATTGGCAAACCCATTTTGGTTTTGTTCCTGCAATTTTTCAAAACTTATTTTGTTTTTCTCTATCATGGCATGACATATTGGCTGTGCCATATTTTGTATGTAATAGGATTAATTGTTTAGGTTTACCCCTAGTTTAATTAATCCGTAAATCCTACTATACAACACATGTTATTAAAAAAACTGCACTGTAAGTTAAGCAAATATTTTTTACACGTGTAAGCTGTTTGTTTCGGTTTAATATTTATTTTGACCATAAATGCACTAATTTAATTTTTTAAAAAAATAACCTAAAAAATAACATCATTAGTCCACCAGAGAATTTATAAATGAGATCTTTAAAAAGAATAAGAAATCATTTCTTTACAATACATAGGCAAATACCATTTATTTTAAACATTAAAAAATGCTCTGTAAAAATTTATTATATACAGGTAAATGCCAATGCCACGGCCAAATGCTGCAAGCAAGAATGAGATAATCTCATCAATATACTAATAGTAATGACGAAGATGAAAATACTTTGTTTTTATTTTATTTTTAACTTTTTTTTGTTTATTTTTATTTTGAGGAAGGAACGAATACAATATAACGTAAACAGTATAAGTTCATCGACCGAAATAAATTGTTTTGTTTTTGTTGTTAATTTTGTTTCAAACAAAACCGTAGTTTTATTTTTTATAGTTGTTATTCTTTTTAAAAAGACATAAAGGTATGTAATATTGTTGAATGTGTCGTTGGTTGTCTCTCTGAGAAATATTTAAATATGTGGATAAAAAAATAAAGAACGTAAATTAAAAACAAAAAAAAAAGAAATGTGTGTAAATAATTTACGGATCTATTCTATTAGCATCGAAGTAAATATAGAAATTGAAAATATGTAATAAGTAACCACAATGATTTATTTCTCAACGTATGACTTTTAATGTATGATATATATATGTACACACATGTATCTTAGTTCATGTAAAGAACGCTATTTGATAAATATGCGGTAGGTATTTTTGGTCATATTTTGCCATTTAGTGTTTGGGAAAAAAATTTAAAGAGGGATCGTAATTGATTAAACAATTAAAAAATGGAAAAAATGCAGTTATCCAACTACTGATATATACATATTATTGCCAATATATAATAATAGATATGTTAAAACCTTTATGTACATATATATATATATATATATATATATATATATATATATATATATATATATATATATATATATATATATATATATATATATATATATATATATATATATAAAGTTCTATGATTATTCAACCGTTGGGCGGTAGAACTATAATCAAAGAAACTTTTACGAGTGTAGAGTCAAATATAGATTCATTTAAAAATTGCAAACGGTTCTTAGAAACATTTCAAAGCGACGACCAAAGTTATCATGAAATGAATAATCCAACACTAGACATTAAACAACATCCATATTGTGATTTTCTTTATATAAAATAAATTTATCTAAATTAACCCACAAAAAAAATTATTATTTAATCATAACATATGTATTTAGAAATTAATCAGTTAAAATTTTTTATAATCCCGTCTTCATCAAATTGTTGTACTTTCTTTCGTATTAAGGTTCAATGCCTTTGTAAAATAATAAAAACAAACTAACACAAAAGAAAACGTATTAAAAAAATTACAATGAGGAAATGTCACAAAAATCTAGAAATACAATTTTATCTGATTCAGAGAGTGATCAGATTGATCAGATTCGATTAATAAATTGTATTTTTAAAACTTGCAACATAAGAAAATAACAAAATGATCATAACTTATAAATTTAATTAAATTGCAGATTCTATTTACACCAATAATTTTTATTTCTCTTTGGATGATTGATAGGATTTTAAACTAAATCCGTTTAAACTAAATCCAAAACTCGTAGTGACTTTCTGTAAACTTGAGTTTTTCGAGATTTTGACCTTCATTTTTGGTCTACCTTTCGGTTTGGTCAACGTTTTGACATTTACATAGGTGCATCTTTTTATCTTTCTGGACTTCACTTTAGCGTGTAACATGCGCCAAAACTTAACATTTTGAAGCGAATAGAATAATTTATGGTATTAGGCGGAACTTTCTGATTTCAAAATTGTTATCAGATCTTTATCTTTACTGTCTATCATCTGCCTTTATCTTAGGAATTGTCCGTTTCGATTAGTTTGTTTTTGTAAGGGTCCGTTAATACGATCTATATTTAACCATAGGCCTAATAAAACACTTTTCTTTTTACATCAGTTTTTTTTTTGTCAAAAAAAATTGAAAAAATATGCTGGCAGGAATCTCTAGATATCCATTTAATCGAAATTAGTCAAAATACCAGGTTTGCTACGTTAAACTGTCCATAAATCGAAAATCAAAAACCTTACATACAAAACGCTATTCATAAGCCCGCTAACCAATTAAGCTCAAACTTAAGCACGGGAATGTATTGAACCCACCTTTTAGTTTATATGTCACTGGCCGAGAATTGAGACAACTCTTTTCTTCGAAAAAAAAAGAGGTAAGGCTATGCCTTTGCATATTTTGCAAAATTTTTGTCAAAAAATGTCAGCCTGCTCTACTCAACACAATCGAATAATCCGTTTTGAGAAAAAGGTCTTGATGGAAACCTCATTAATATTCTCCTAACACTTGTTAAGCAAAAGGATCAACTTTGACTAGCAGAGTGTATAAAACGATACTGTACAGAGTACGCTATGTAATTTGCACAAATTAGATGATTGCCTTTTTATTAAAATGATATCAACACGATTTAAAAAGTGATTTTCCAACTCCTTTGTTAAATATCATTTCGGATGTTTATCAATACCAGGTGATTTATTCTTTATAAGTTTAGATAACATACCGCTGAAAGTAAGCCGTCCTCTTATCTCAACTCATAACACCCCCTTTACGTTTAATAAAAAGCCTATTGTCTAAAATGTCTATTTTCTGGCCTATTCCTTGCTACTGTTACCTTCTCATTCGTCTTATTGTTTGGAAACGCCTTACTTCTTTAGCTTCGCCAGTAGTCTTGGTGTTATACGTGCTTGTAATTACTATAGCATTCCTTGCTTTTTTGGATTGCGCATCAATACAATCTTGTTGTTTCTTGGAGCCCTTTTATCTATAATGGATAAATCGGTCATTCAATGTGCTGGATTATCTTATACATTTAACTTTACGTTCAAGTAGAGAGGTCGTGTTCTATTTCTAATTTGCTTAACTCCTTGTTAAGCGAAGTCATCTATGTTATACCTATCTAGTTTTGTTATACCTACTTCGTTATACCTATCTGCTTTGTGTTGAGGTAGCCTAATAGTTAACGAACTGTTAGGCCAGTTAGGCCAAAGTAATATTATTTGTAACCGAAAATCACTCAATATGGTTGTTATCTTATAAATAGATTTTATGCACACTCTATGTATCTATATATAATACGTAAGCACTATTTTTGTGGTACAATTTAAAAATATTTGCCACAACAAAAGTGGGGCAATATGTATATATAGTTGGAAAGGTTTTGAGTAGTAGATGTGCCGAAAAATATTTTTTTTTGAATTTTGACGATTTTTTGAGAAAAATGATAGGTGTGTTCTTTTGAGCTTTTTGTTCGGTATTTTTTTTTTTTGAATTTTGACGATTTTTTGAGAAAAAAGGGGAAAATGTGATAGGTGTGCTGTTTTGAGTTTTTTGTTCGGTTACTTCGTTTTTTTCTAGTTATTTCTTTCACAATTCAAAATCAATTATCTATATATAAATACGTAAACACTATTATTGTGGTACCATTTCAAAATATTTGCTACAATAAAAATGGGGCAATATGTATATCGTTGAAAAGGTCTTGAGTAGTAGATGTACCGAAAAATAATATATTTTGAGTTTTGACGATTTGTTTGAGAAAAAAGGGGAAAAATATGAAGGTGTGTTTTTTTGAGTTTTTTTCGACTATTTTGTTTTTTACAAGTTATTTGTTTCACAATTCAAAATCAATTATATCAAAATCAAACTCTGAAATACTGTGTTGTAGCTTTTTTGTTGGGAGGTTTCTTTACAATTTTCATTTACAATGACCGAATTTCGGCCACTGGGCGATTCCTAGTATATAACAAATGGTCAATTAAATTAAATTTTCAGTTGAAACTCAACCAGAAATTTGATTGAATTGTAAAAATAAATAAGGTTCGAACAGGTTCATACTTATACACAAAATCAATAGAACAAAGAAAATATTAAATCTATTATTGTGGCCAAGCCAAGTGTGTTAAAACACTAAACTACACATATCCTAGGATCGATGGTTTGAATCTAGTTTGGTCCAAAGAGCCGATTTAGATTTTAATTATTTGGTGTTGGGTTGCATTGACGTAAAATCCTTAACCAAGTTAGTTATAGTTAGGTCAAATTGAAAAAAAAAATTCTTAATAAATAATGCCCATATAAAAATGCAAGGTAAAAATAAATAATGCAAGGTAAGTAAACTAACGGTCCAAGTTTACAAGGCTTTTAATACGATTTTTTAAGCTTTTATGGAGCTTTTACTACATGCGTTCGTTTGTTACACTTCAAAATGCTCTTACTTATTTTATATCAATTACAAATTTAATTATTATCTGGCATTTGTTTATTTAATTATTGTATGTCTATAAAAATTTTCTGTAAATTATTGTATATTATTTCTATTTTTTTTTATTGAATATATTATTATTATTATTATTATTATTATACATACCAAGAGTATATACTCTTTAATTTAACAGAGAATAAGTAGATGGAACAGACACTGAAGTTGCTCAAAACAGTTCTGGCATAAATATACGACATAACTCGTTAATAACAAATTGAATTTTCAAAGCCTTACCGGAAATTTTTACTAATTAAATGGTTTCAAACAGATAATGCGTTTTTAGATAAATTATCTTAAAAAAGAGAAAAACACCAACAAAATATATTAGGGCCTATGCACACAAATTTATTTTTGCAATTTACCAGACAGGCTACAATTATTTTGATGCGTAAAACTTAAAATGTTCAATTTATTTTATCAAATCACTTACAAAGTTAATCCAGGATTCATAATAGAATGTCACAAAGAGTAGTTGTAATCAAATTTAAAAATCTAATCAAATACTTACAAATTCATACCAAGATTATAGTAGCAAACGAAGAGAAAAGAAAAGAAAAAAAAGCTGAAGAGCAATGTTCATGGTTATTTATACTTTGATTAAAAAACAGTAGAGTTCACGAAACGATGTGCATTTATTTCACTATATAATATATGTAATTTTTACTTCACCACAATTTTAAATTGTGTGAAGTAATGCAATCTATCGAGAAAAAAAAATCTTACATACACCAAATTTTGTTTTTTCTTTTATTTTGGACCATCCTCTATCTAAATAGCCAATAAAAATTTTGGTGTACGTCTGTGTGTAGGTGGGTGGGTGGGTGTGTGGGTGGGCGACCTTTCTGCATAGGATCTTGAAACATTGGCAAATGATACAGGTTCACTTGAAAATGGCAGATCTGGATTCATTTCAAATTTGGACAAAATGGCGGGGGGTATCCCGAGCCCCTCCAAGGTTAAATCTTGAATAACTTCTAATCCCGGTTTATGATCTAATGGAAACTTGGTATATAAGGTTTTAGTATTGTTTCCAATATTTCTGCATACCAACTTTCGGTTTGTCACTTCCGGTTAAAAAGTATTTTTCTCAGGTGTTTATCCCTACTTAGCCTACAATTAGTGTTCGATTGTCATGAAACGTTGGTAAAAGCTTTCAAGTAACATGAGAAAGACTTTATCAGCTTTTGGAGTACATTGGATAAAGGGTTCCGGAGGGTCCACCATACAACAGGTGGTTTTTTCCACCATGTTTTTTATGTTTGTTGGGAGTATATAACATCCTTTCGTGAATGAATTTTGATGACACTTTGGAAAAAGATACAGATATGTATGGCTAGGAACTGATTAGTTTTTGAGCGATAGTGAACAAAGTAGTGGGGGTCCCATACACCTGTTTTTTGATAGCTCAATAACATCTGTACCTGATAATCGAATTGGATGAAACTTGGTACATAAGCATTTAGTACGGTTTACGCATCGTAACTTTCGTTTTTTTACTTCTGGTAAAAATTTTTTTGTAATTTTTTAATTGTTTTTTCAGTGTCTTTATGCACACTACAGCCTATACAATAATAAAGTGATTGTGATGAAACCTATGGAAAAAGATTCCAATTAGCGTGAGAAGATAATTATTATCTGTTGGAACACATTGATCAAAGTAGCAGGGGGTCTACCATACAACTGCTGACTTTTTACACTTTGTTTTTAAAGTTTGTTGGGAGCATACAGACTACATTCATTAATCATTTTTAATGACACTTTGAAAAAAGAAGGAGACTTAAATGATAAGGATTTGATTAGTTTTTGCACAATATTGTGATAAGTGGTGGGGGGCCTCCCGAACACCTGTTTATTGTGTCACCATTTTTTCAATGTTTGTTGGGAGCATACAGCATTCGTTCGTGAATGCATTTTGATGACACTTTGGAAAAAGATGCAAATATGTATGGCAAGGAACTGATTAGTTTTTGAGCGATAGTGAACAAAGTGGTAGGGGGTGTCCCATACACCTGTTTTTTGAAAGCTCAATAACATCTGTACCAGATAATCGAATTGGATGAAACTTGAAATAATGAATCGATGTAATGAGACCAGCCTTAGTTATAATAGTAATGGCGATTATTAGAAGTCGTCGTGATGTAAGCACAACATGTGTAATTTGTTAACGATTTATAACAAATATAAAGTTAGTGAAATAAGTCTTTTAATTAAATAAAAATTATTTATTTATTGAGAAACATCACGTCGCTACATGGCGCAGTTGGAATCGAACAAATAGCGATTCAAATAAAATACACGTGTAATAATTATATGTGACGTTAAATCTTTTTTTGTACAATACAAATTAAGAAAAATAATTATAAAAAATGGAGTTTAGAATTCCATCTGAAATGAAAGTAAGTGGAAATCTTGCTGAAAATTGGATAAGATTCCACGATCAATTTAAAAATTATATAAAAGCAACTGGCTCGGATAAAAAAGCCGCTGAAAGGCAGCTATATTAATCAACATAATCGGGGAAGAAGCAGCAGAACTAATAAACTCAACTAGTTTAAGTGAGAAACAAAAAGAATCTTACGATGATATCATCGCTGCATTAGATAACTTTTGTAGTGAGAAAACCAACATTTTATTCGAAAGAAATTTTTATGGTAGAAAGCAAGAACCAGGCGAAAAGTTTGATTTATTTTTGCTGGCTGTGAAAAATCTAGCGAAACAGTGTGCATTTGAAGACGCATTAAATGGAATGATACGTGACAAATTAGTGTTTGGTGTGTATGATCAATCATTACAAGAAAACTTAATAAAAATAGGAGATCCAGGATTAGAGAAAACGATCGAGATGTGTCAGTTGGCCGAAAGAACAAAAGAACATGTTAGAGAAATTCAACATATAACAACTAAAAATATAGAACATGTTAGTTCTAACAGTAAAAACATAAATGAAGGTACTTTTAGTAATAATAATAATAATAATTTTAAGAATAATATTAAAGTAAATAATAATAATAAATTTACAAATAAAAATAAATTTTATAATAAAGAAAAAAATTTTGATAGTTCATACTATCAAGATAAATTTAATAATGAAAATAAAAGTGCATGTAGAAAATGCAATCAAACTCATGCCAGAGCTAACTGCCCAGCTTTTGGTTATAAGTGTAAACGGTGTAATTGTTTACATCATTTCACTAAATTTTGCAAAGAAAAAAAGATTAATGAAATTAAGAAAAACTTAGAATGTGAAAATATAATTTATAAAATAGAATCTATATTTAATGCTAATAATTTTGATAAAAATAGTTGGTTTGAAAAAATAATTATTAATAACTATTTTTGTGAATTTAAATTAGACACAGGGGCGGAGGTAAATATTATGCCTTTTGCATGATTTACTAATTTAAAAATAAATAGAGAAATTCAAACTAGTTAAATTGTTCTAAATAGAATAATAGTTCCATGCAAACTAAGAAATGAGATGCTGAAAAAATTGCATGAAATTCATGTGGGTATGACTAAATGTAAGGAAAGAGGCAGAAACATTTTACATTGTCCAGGAATAGACACTGACATTGAAAACTACATTAGTAAATGCCACATATGCGAAAAATTCCTACCTTCAAATATAAAAGAGCCATCAATTCCTCATGAAATACCATGGTTACCTTTTGAAAAAATATGCTGCGATATTTTGTATGTAGGAGGAAAACATTACTTAATTATAACCGACTACTTTTCAAAATGGCTTGATATTCTTCCATTACAAGACAAAACATCTGCTGAAATAATTAAAAAATTAAAACTGCAGTGTTTGCGACTCATGGCATTCCTAAGATAATAATTGCGGATAACATGACTTTTTCATCTCTTGAATGATTAAACTTCAGCAAGGAGTGGAACTTTAAGTTTATAATATCCAGTCCAACGTATGCTCAATCCAATGGACAGGCTGAAAAGGAGTTCATATTGCTAAGCAATTAATAAAGAAAGCAATGGATAGTGGTGGTAATATAGATTATGCCCTATTAGAATATAGGAATCACCCAGTTGCTTAACTAAATGCATCACCATCTCAAATTTTAATGAGTCGTACAACAAGAACCAAAGTACCGATTAAAGATATTCTGTTAAATCCAAAAGTAAAGCATGATATAAGGAAAAAGTTAATCGATAATAAAAATGTTGGAAAACAATACTATGATAAAACGGCTAAACATAGATCAGCTTTACATACCGACCAAAATGTGGTGTACCAAAAAAATAGGAGTGGAAACCAGCAAAAGTTATAGGAAAACACAACACACCAATACCTTTATCGTATTGGATAAAGGAGGAAAACGGAAATGTGTTGAGACGTAACTCAAGACATTTAAGAGCAACGTATTACAAGCCTAAATTTAGGTATTGTCAATCAGAATCGTGCAGCAGAAGAAAGAAGAAGAAAAAAGACACAATGTTACTTTAACGGATAACAATAATACGCCAGAGACAGTAGTTGATGTGCCGATATCTAGATCTTTCGGAAACCAATCTTATATTACGAGAACTGGTCGAATTTCTAAAGCTCCTATTTATTTAAAAAATTATGTAAAAAATTAAACACAAACATACGTGTAATAAATAATATAAAAACAAAAAATTGAAATTCAAATAATTATATTTTAGTTACTTTATGGTTATAATAAAATTTAATATTGATCTTATTTCCTATTCAATATAGTACATATACAAGTTAATGTATTCAATGAATTAAAAAAGGGAGATGAAGTATATAGTTATGTATACTAGCTTTAATGAATAATGAATCGATGTAATGAGACCAGCCTTAGTTATCATAGTAATGGCGATTATTAGAAGTCGTCGTGATGTAAGCACAACATGGGTAATTTGTTAATGATTTATAATAAATATAAAGTTAGTGAAATAAGTCTTTTATTAAATAATAATTATTTATTTATTGAGAAACATCACGGCGCTACAAAACGAATATAAACTGTATTAACTGGGAATCAGGGTGTTGAAATCGTTGATTGTTTTTTGGTTTTTACATTCGTCGGACAGTCCACTTCCAGAACTGATCCCTTACACCACCTCCCCGGTACACGTTCTCGTTGGTGATCGTCGGTATATTTGATTTATTTGAGGTTAAGCATTGATACCGAAATTCCGAAAGGGGTCCCCTCCCGTCGGTAATTAACGGTATTTACCGTTAAAAGAGTAAAAGAAAGAACTTTATTTTATCGTAAAAACGTATCAGACTACAATCGAAACGTTTAACGTGCGCAGTATGAGCACCCCAGATACTCACAAGAATCTAGAAATAGTGACTAAGAGGCCTTGAATGGATATTATATCTCAGCCAAAATAAGACAGCTAATAACCGGCAAATAAGATCGGCAATTTATTCTGTATACTGCAGGTGCCATCCTTCTCGAAGAAAATCCTTTGCTGGTTTTCTTGTGGATGTACGCATTCAAAAACTTTGATAAAATTCGGCCCGGTCAATGAGAGAGTCTGTTACCTATATGTCGGCGAAATATACAACAATATTTCTTTCATCGCCGTACATGCACCCACTAACGCTCCGGAAACTAAGAAAACTGTGGAAAGTGAAAAACTTTGCATACTCAGACAATCAAAATGCAATCAACGGAAACGTTTTACCATCCCATTGCTAAAGAATGCTGAAACTGAAAAGAGGCATCAAAACCATATTCTATACATTGGAAGATTAAATTGGATTAAACACTTGAGAAGTCAAAAACATTCTCTTAAATCAAAAATCCTGGATAGACAACGTACAAAATGGATTGATGTCTTACATGGCTACAAGAACGTTTTGTTTTAGGTAGACTTCATAGAAAAATCTACTTATTTTAAGTTTTATTTTTATTTTTTATGTGTCATAAGCAAAACCACACGCTAAATAAAACAAGGACGAAAAATTCGGTGAATAGAGGTAAATCAAGCCATTACAAAGTTATATACAGGAACGAAGAGATAATGATGGAAAAGAAAGTATGAGGAGGTTGAAACCTTCAATGAAAACATCAATTACGTATCGCTTCTTTCAACAGGTTAAAGCCGTAAAGAAAGGGATATTAAACCGTATAAAATACCATTTAAACGAAGATGTGAGCTAAAATAAACATTAAAAATATTGTAAATGCTTCGGCAACTTTTTTTGAGAATTTTCTCAAACTACTTCTAGTTCAGTTCGGTCCAACCTGAACGGCCCCGCTGATTCTTTTTATCTGGCCCGTTCACTTTGGTTTGAAAATTCCCTTGTGGCTTTCGCTGTCAATTTTTGCTTTTTCGTTTTCGATTATCTGGTTTGATATTCTGTTGGCATTTAGATATTGTGAACGATTTACCAGAATTTATGTGATCAAATAATCTACGTTTGTCTCTAAGAGCCAATTTGACTGCCTTCGCAAAGAAATATTTTTATTACAGGTTCCTTATTGAAAATGGAACGAATTTAGTAATACTGATTGAATATTTTCAGTAAAGTTTTGAGTAGAAATATTTACATCGTCAGTATAAAAACAATGACGATCGCGAGAGAAACCTTGAAAAAAGCTTCGAAGACCATTGGTTTTGAGAAGTATAATATTTTACGGAATTCAGGAACTCTAGTTTTTAGTAAATCAATTGTAATTTTGATGACTTATGTAATTAAATAGTGGCCAGGATTTCTAATACTTTATCAACACTCGTAATATCTGGGATAGATGTGAAATAGAGATTTAGAAGAAAACTTTTATCACCGCCATTACGCTTTTTCTTTTTGAGACAGGCGCTGTGAGTCATTAAATATTTCCACCAGACTTCCATTGTTTTCGTCGTCGGTCGTCTTAGAAAATTCTAACTACGATTTTTTGTGGACGTTGAAATCACCAGTACGATAACCTCAAAAGCAGGAAACTTTGCTCGAATTTGATCCACAATGTAAGTCAGAAGATTAAACAAATTGGGATTATGTTTGTTTGCGGACTGGTATAAAGCTGCTACAACAATTGCTCTATAATGTGTTGTCGCCATTTTGTCGTTTCATTTACTTTTACAGAATATAATTTATTTACAATTTATATACCACTAATTTAGATATAATCGATTATATAATATAATATTAATACTAAATAACTAATGAGTTTTTTAGAAATTGTTGTTTAAAAATTATTATTACTTCGTAAATTATTTGTATTTTCTTGCAGTTTTTGATCTTTTCGCCATCTACAGTCAAAAATAATAAATACTATCATCTGAAAAGTTGATGATAGCAACTGAATTTAATTTGGGTGTAATAGCACCATTACAGTGTTTATCCAATTTACCAACAATATTTTTGGGCTATCGGTTAATTGGAAAACCGATATGTGTTGATGGTTAAAAATACTTTGCTTGCTTAAAAATACTTTGATCTAAATGTGGGAATTGAACCCGGCTCCTCCAAGCCAACCACAGGCCTCTCAACCCTCAAAATGTGTGTAGGAATATTTGTTTTCTTAATTAATATTCTGCATCGATTACTTAAAATCAATAAGTGACACGTCTTAATCAATAATTTTTAAATGCACTAACACCTTAATTTTCAAATGTCTTTACTTATTGACATTCAAGAAATTGTTTAAGTTATACACCAAAATTATTTTATTTATGTATATATTCATGTATCAAGTTCATTTACCCTCGTGTATGATTTTAAGATCCGAAATATTGAAAGAAAGAAAGAAAACCAATTTTTTCTCGCGTAAAGGTGTTTGTTACACAAAAAAGTATATTTTTTGGACATGAAAAAAATATGCAAATCAAGCTTTTGCTAAACTTTTTTTTAATCCATTTTATATGAATGAATTCGAATTTCATTAGCTACGGTATTTTTAGTTTATTTTGTCTTGCTACAGTTTTTTTTCTTAAACAAATAGTTAACTCAATTTACAGTAATTCTTTATTTATGAAGTCGGTGGAATATCAGTTCTGGAACGTTTTGTTCTGGAATATCAATCCACCGCCAAATTATTTTTAAATCTTTTTTTTTTTACTTTTTCGTACAAACAGAATTTGTGTCTGTGTCTGAATTTGTGTTCTTTAATAAACTAATTTTGATGAAACTTTAGCAAACGATGGAGATTTATATAAGAAGGAACTGATAAGCTTTTCAAAAGTGTGTAAATTTAAGTTTTATTTATCCAATATTCTTTGGTTTTAGTTCCGTACTTTGAAAAGGTAAAAAACGGTATTGGTGAGACTTCGGTGTCCGTCCGAATTTCTATACATAATCAATTTACTCACAAACTATAAGTGCTATCAACTTGAAATCAACTTGCTTAGTTTTTGAGTTATTACCAAGAACGAGTGGTTTTTTTTGTCCCCTTAACTTCGAACATTACAAAAGAAAAAATTTAAAAAAAATCATGGGTGTAGAGATTTTGCTAAATGGAAACTAAAACTTTTTTTTGGTTGTATAATTTCAAATGTTCATTAGAGGGGGTTTAAAGTAGAAATTTAGAAAAAAACATTATTTTTGATCATGGCATGTGGGGAGTTATTTGAAAGGCGATTTTTTTTTGTAGTGCAAAAGTTTTTTTTGTAATTTTTGAAAGCACAGTTTCGTCTTATTTTCAAAAACGTAAAAATTTTTTTTTGTCCTACCTTATCTTACGAACATTACAAAAGGAAAAATTTTAAAAATTCATGGGTGTAGAGATTTTGCTAAATCGATACTAAAATTTTTTTTATTAGTTATAATTTCAAATAAACGTGGATACTACTCCTAACAAAAACTGTTTTTTTCTCAAATATTATATACACGAAACCCTCTGCGAGCGAATTTATATTCGCACTTGCTTGACTTTTTCGTTTACGTTTACACAAATTATATTTTTCTAAATAATTTTTTTTTCTTTTCTTTTACAAGGAAATATAACATCAAATTTTTGTCTTCTGTGTTTTAACTTTTTATTTGGTTTGTTCGTATTTGCGGTGCCGATTCGTAGACGATGCGGTGGCTATTTTTGATCGAAGGATTGCAAGGGTGGCAGAATCTTGGCAAATAGTTAATATAATAATGAATAATTATATAATCTTATTCATTAATGTAGAATTGAAAGTATGATCCTTTATAAATAGCTCGGATCGGGTTGTGTATATTCGGGTCGGGTAACCTATATTAGCCACAATGGGATGGATAGGGTTATATAATTCTTCGTTTCTTTAAATGAAACATGAAAAACAGAGCTACCTACTGAGGTGAAAAATTGAGAAAAAAATGCATCAAAAAGGCTAAACTTTAAACACTAACAACTTTTTCCAGGGATGAGACCGCGGATATTTTTTCACTTGATTTGAGCTTACCTTGTAAAGACCTTTCCAATGATACCACTCTACTGATCTCGTCACGATCCCCATATACCCTACATTATCTAATTTTTTTTGTAAGAAATTTTTTTTTTTCAAATTCCTATATCTCGTGAACCAAGAAGCTCACAAATTTTTTGGTATAACATTTTCCTCTTAATTTTTGGAGCTTAGTAATAAAAAAAAGCGTCTCGTTATTTAAAAGTATAAAGAGATTTTTCTGAAATATCAATGAAAACTCGATGATGATAGAAAAACTACTTGATATATTGTTTATATATGGAATATAGCGCCACTGGCAAAAAATATTCATAAACTAAACAGTGAAACATTAAAGATAATCTGTGGAGCTTTGTAGCAGACTTTATAAAAGTATTTAAGTTAACGAAAAATATAACAGTGCAATACAGTTCTAACAACTATGTTTGAGCGCCTTTTTTAGACGGTTGACTCAGTGAAACAGATTTAATATTCAATAGTAGCATTTCTTTTAATTACTTCGAAATAAAGTAATATCAGTGGCAATGTTTATTGATTCAAAATTATACATTAAAAAACATAATGCACCTAAACAAACTTCTTGAACATTAACACAATCTTTTCAATCCACATATTAAGAAATTTATAAATATTTCACCTAATTTAACATCTTCCACATCTCTCGATTAGGGCTTCCAATGCCGATAAAAGTATTACCGTTAATGGTCCTTAAATCTTATATTTCGTTATTACCAGTATTATGTCTCGCTATTACCGAATTAAAAAATTTACATTTACCAACAAAAATTGCGCCACTTTAAATAAAATCCATTATACAACTAAAAAATGTTGACTACAAAACACTTTAACTTATTTTGGGGTCCTATTCCCAAAACAAATGTAAATTTGGACAATTTTTCGTATTGGATAACATTAGAACGGTTACGGTAACGATTTTACGAAAAACGAATTTTCAGTTTTCACAATATTATCTAATTTGAATTTGAACCTCACAATATGGTCAGGCAAATTCACATTTGGTTCAGGAACTAGGAGCCCCTGCTTTCATTGAAATAAATAATTATAATCCAGAAACTTTGAATATTAATAGTCTGAATTGTGGACGTAATACATTATTCCACAGTATATCCCACATTAACCCATACAGTATGTAAAATTTTTTTGTAGTAAATAATACAAATATCGACACAACTAATAAATAAATTAATTCAAAAACAGATTCATTAAAACTAATTTCCAACAAACCTTCCTAATCAAACTCAATAATTACCTAACACAAAAATCTTCAAGAATATAATCCTCATAACCACAATAATATGCCTATTTTAAATTTTATATTCCTTCCCTATACAATTTTACATTAGACAAAACCTATAAATCAACGAAATATTTATGTTATGAAATATTTTTTCTATCTTGTTTTGCAAAGAACGAACAAATCAATTTTATGATTTGATTCTTTAATTTTTAAACCATAAAAAAAATTTTAAAACAAAAACAAAGAAACTTATGACCAAAATAAAAGTAAAGATTCAGAAGAAAGGAAACTTAAAATAATTTTTTTTAAATCTTTCCCTATGCATGAATTTTATTTTTCCGAAAAAAATAAAGTAAGAGGAAATATTCGATAAATGAATTTAAACACTGCTTTACAACGATAATGGGCAAAGTGGATGGTGCATCCGAAGCATCTGTTTTTTATAATAGAACTACACGAAATCTGTAACATTAGTTAGCCATTAATTGAAGTATTTAATGGATATAAACCTGCTATATATCCAGAAAAATGTTGTTGCCACAGCTGTGGTGAAATCAGCCTATGCGTCAGCGTCGCTAATACTTTTTCAAAAATAAAATGTGCTGTATAATAGGAATTACGATAAGTCTCACAACAACACACAGAAACATTTGATGTCCTAGGTGCCACAAACAACATTGATTGTAAGGGTTTGTTGAAACCACTACTCTCTCTCTCTCCCTCTCTCTCTCTCTCTCTCTCTCTCTCTCTCTCTCTCTCTCTCTCTCTCTCATCTCATCTCTCTCTCTCTCTCTCCTCTCTCTCTCTCTCTCTCTCTCTCTCTCTCTCTCTCTCTCTCTCTCTCTCTCTCTCTCTCTCTCTCTTCTCTCTCTCTCTCTCTCTCTCTCTCTATCCTCTCTCTCTCTCTTCTCTCTCTCTCTCTCTCCTCTCTCTCTCCTCTCTCTTCTCTCTCTCTCTCTCTCTCCTCTCTCTCTCTCTCTCTCTCTCTCTCTCTCTCTCTCTCTCTCTCTCTCTCTCTCTCTCTCTCTCTCTCTCTCTCTCTCTCTCTCTCTCACTCCTCACTCTCCCTCTCTATCGCTCCATGTCTCTTTCTCTCTCTGGCGTTTAAATCGCATGGAATCAGCTTCCATTTATCTCATTCCATGACAAGTTGACTCCATTTTCGGGATACTATATCACAAAGGTCTTGGATGATGTCATCACGCCAGTGTTGTCTTGGTCTTTCTCTCCGACAAACACCAGCGGGTTGTTGTTACGACCATTTTTTATCATTCTTTGTAATATAGGCCTTGGTTCATGATTAAACCATATGATCCGGTTGGATTTAATGAACCCGATTACATCGCAACCTCCAAGGAGTTGTGTAATATTGGTTTCTATACTGATTTTCAACAACTTTACATGGACCATAAATTGTTCGTATGGTCTGCCTTTTGAATGTTAAAAGAATTCTACAATCGCTTGTCGTTAGTGTCCAATTTTCACTTCCAACGGTTAGCACAGATCGAGTTAATGCTTTGTAAAGTGTTAATTGTCTCCAGTTTCGACATCAGGTTTTACAACCGCGAAAGAAGTTTTGAGTGTGCGTAGAAAAATTTCATATGAGGCCGTGACTCGGTATTTGTTATCTCCCTGTATGTCATTGGACGATGTTATAACAGACCCCAGATATTCAAAGTTTTCCAAGTTTTCCCCGCGTTCTACTTCACAGTCACCAGCATCTAGATTGGAATATGTTTCAGTTTCTGAATATTGTTAAAAGTTTCGTTTTGCCCGTGTTGATGCAATTCAAGTCGTTTAGAATTTCTTCGAAGCTGTGAGAAGAACAATATCGACTATGCATAGCCAAGAATTTGACTAGATTCGTTAAATATGCAGTTTTATGTCTCGATTCTATTTTTTCTTATTATGTAATCAAGATCCAAACGAAATAGAATGGGAGCTAGTGCATCACGTTATCGAACACCTGATGTTATCTCAAAAGGATCAGAAACTGATCCTTCAATTACTATACCACATATCATATGCTTGCTTGAAATCAACGTAAAGCTGATGTTCAATTTTTTTTTTCAGAATCCAACTTAACGTAAGACATTGATTGAACGGTTGAGATGAAAAGCACACTGATAGTCGATTTGGCGATCATAGATTCGGCGAATGGGATGAGTCGTGCAAGTACAACATTATTGAGTATTTTATGTACAATGTTCAGCGGTGTGATGCCACGATAATTTTTTTCTTAGTCCCAGATTGCAAGAATCAGTTCGTATATACGTGAGAGCTCTTCCACATGAGACTTTCATGGCGCATAGATAATCAGTTTGGAAGCTTTGGGTGTTCCTTGTTCACCATTTTTTACTGTTTTTTTGTTTATTTTCAACGCTTTGACAGCAATGGTCGTCAAACCATTTTTCATTCGTTGCGTGATCTCGGCTGTCGTTTTCCGATTGTAGTTTGTGGAAGGGTTTGCCACCCTTCTTGAATGTTTAATGACATCTCTGGAGGGCTTTCATGTTCTTCTATGTTTTGCGTCACTTCGTCCTGATATCTATTCAGCGTTTCTGGATGTTTAAATTCGTCGACCCTCCAGCGCACTGTGTTCTTTGCTTGTCGATTGAATGAAAATGATAACTTGCACTAGTGAAAGATGGCAAGCATATGATCGTACCATATCAGATCGTCCATATCAGCACCTACCTATGTATGATCGAACGTCAGTTACACCTGTAGAGTGTCTCTTAGAGATCATGATATGACATCGATTTGATTTTCCGTCATTTAATTTTCACATTGCTTTGTGAATTCTCTTGTGACGGAAGAAGTGCTAGAAATAACCAAATCATACACCATATAAAATCACACTGGATTGAAGAAAAATTGCAATTTCTTTTCCAATTGTGCAGTGCAGAGTTTTTGAATTATTGTCAAAAAAGTGTAATAAGTATGTCTCCGAGGTTCCGAGCTTTGTTGACATAAAAAATTAAAAAAATCCACTTTAGTAAATTTTCAACGTAAATATAGCGAAATGTCAAATATTTATAATTCAGCATTTTAAGAGGATGGGAGTGGACTAGGGTGCAGAAAAAAGCTTTTTTGATTCATTTTAAAGAGCACTTAATTTAAGAAACATTGCAATATTTTAATAACTTTGAAGAAACAAATTGTCGCCTTTTATCAAAAATATTTAAACCTTATTAAAAAACTTCAGATACATTATTATAAATTTGTATAGATATTTAAATATTGTTAAAGATATTCAAACAATCCTTAATTTCTATGCAATATCCACCTCAACATCTGATTATTATAACAAAGTACATTCAAACTTTTTCGAGATTCGACCCTAAAAGAAATATGTACAAAATGACTACAACCTTAATGTGATGTCTGCTAACCAAATGAACTTCTATCACACCTTGATATTAATTCCGGTTATTTCATATTTAAAGATTGTTAATAAAGGCAAGCTCACCAAATCTTGAGCTGCAAATAAATTTAAAAGTCTTTGTGACAGAACATTCGTTTTTTCTGAGTGTAAACCGAATAGTATTCGACTCACTGTAACAGAAAGAACGTAAAAAGTTCTAGTATTATTCTTCGATTATTAACCGATTCGCCTTTCTTTCCAATTTACGACTATTATAATTTTTTAAACATTCTTATTTTGCTTTTGTATTTTATTTCAACCAAATTGTCCACTTTACGATGAATAATTATAAAAAACTAGAACTAAAAAAGAGATTATCTATTTAGCGGACATTGACCATAGTTTGTATATAATATAATTTATAACTTTTTTATTTTGAATTAGAATCAAATGAAAAAAAGAAAACAAACTGTGGTTCAATGTAAGTATAATATCTTACTTAAAACGCACTGAAACTATGTGTCCCATTAGGGTAGACGATACAATGGCGATATCTCAGACATCCGTTTGGCCACTCCCGACATAGTAGCAAGGATCTTAAGTTTTATTGGTTTTATACCTTCTATCGATGGTAAAATAATTTACTACTATAGATGAATTGCAAAATACTCACATCATAATAAAAATGTTTACTCACCGGAATTGGCATCACTTGATCCTGAACTTATCGGACTAAATCCATCAGGACTTTGACACTCCTGTGGACTGCTTAGTGATGAATATATTGGTGATGTTGTTGATGATGTTGGTGATTTCGAAATAAGTGATATTGATTGATGTTGAGAACTTTTACCTATTTCAAATTTTATCTGTACTGAACCGACTGGCGATAAACTGGAAGAAAACAATTAAGTGTAGACAAACAATTAATGGTATGTATTTTCTTGTTTTTTAAAACAAATATGTTTTGTCTTGTTTATCCATTAGAAACCGTAACACTTTTGGTTTTGACAGAAAAAGAATTTCTTTAAAAAAATTTAAACTTGTTAAGGGACAATTATGGGGAGTCTTAAAAGAGTAAGACAACATGCGGTAAATAGAAAAGCGACACGAAAAGAATCAAATAAAAAACAATTTATAGAAACATGGGGCTTAAAGACGAGTAAATGTCAACAATTTCTGTGTCTTGGTGTGAAATATCATTTCCTGTATATTAACTATACTTAAGGTAAAGAAGGTTTCTCAAAATCTATGTTTTTGTAATTTAAGTGGTGAGCTTGACTGATCGAGATTCTTAGCTCCCGGGTTCCAACCAGGGTCAGACCAAAAAGCGTTTTTCAGGTTTTCTTGAACATCGTTTTAAAACCACCACATGTGTTCCACAAATTAAACCACCGGTGCTCCAGTAAGCCTCAACTAGTTAAACTGAAAGAATTGATGTTTTACGTGTTTACAATGAAAGTAGGTTACGTATGATGTAATGTCAACCTCGTAACACCATTCGTATCGATGTGGTAATTGATATCGTGTCTATCACAAAAATTCGAATCAGTGTAATACTGAGGAGTGCCGGTTCGACTCCGAGCACGAAACACAATTAGATAGTTTTTTATAAACGAACTGAAAAGTTTATACAGAACAAAAACCAAATATGCTTTCAAATTGAAAAATTCAAATTCTCTTAGTTGCTTGAGTTTAATTGCTCACAAAAATCCTAATTAAAATTGAAATCAATTGAACATTTTAATTTAGTGAATTATAATTCTAGAATCAACTAATGTAGGCATCCATTGTCTGTCATATATACTGCAGAAATAGACATTCAAATAAAATCCAGAGATTTTGATTAAACTTGGTATATAAATTTAATGAGTAATAAATGACGAACGGCGGGGCGGGTAAGTGTTTTTTGTTTATTATATTTTGTTTAGCAAAAAACAAATTTTTATCTGGTATCTTAGGTGCGTTCGATTTGACTGAAACAACTGAAAAAACAACAACAATTTCAGTTGCTTCAGTCAAATCGAACACGGCTCTTGTTATGAAATTGCGTGTGAAGAATTGTGATGCCAGAGTTTCGTCACTTGTATGCTATATGTATTTATATCGAAAAGAAACAGAAACTTATTAATAATTTATATAACTATGATATCACCACAGACATCACATTGTATTACCCTAGAAGTCTAAACGTTTGCAGGACGAATGGCAATTTATGTCGGAATGCGATATTGTTAACCGTCAGCGAAAAATTAAATAATTTAGTGAATTTTAATAAACGGCTCAAATGTTACATCGTTAGAGGTTCTGACGTCATTGAAGGGATATTGTTTGCTGTATTGTTGTTCTGTTGTTGTTAAGTAATAAAAGCGTCGTATACTTACTAAAACCCTTACTAAATACTAACTAAAACTAAAACCGTATACTTCGTAACCGTATACTTCTTCGATCGTAATCTTGTTTCATTTAATCCAACCAAAACCAAATGATGCCGTCTTTCACGAATAGAGCGACATACAAATTTTCCTATTAAAATAAACCATGAGGAATTGCGTGAGGTTGAATCAGTTAGACTTCTTGGAGTGGATATTCAAAATAACCTGAAATGGAATAAACATGTGTTCAACCTCGCTAAATCTGCAATGCAAAAATTAGGATTCTTGAGTCGATGTAAAAAGTATTTCAATCCCGAGCAAATTTTGCTAATCTTCAAGTCCTTTATTCGTCCATGTATGGAGTACTGCTGTCATGTTTGGGGAGGTGCTTGTCAGTCAACAATAAATTGTCTAGACTCTGTACAGAGAAACGCAATACGGTTGATTGGTAATACCGAACTAACGGACCAGCTTGATTCACTCCAGCACAGAAGAAATGTGGCTGAATTGTCAATCTACTATAAATATGACTTTAGCGAATTCTCCTCT
Source organism: Diogma glabrata (assembly GCA_963693315.1). Taxonomy (NCBI): domain Eukaryota; kingdom Metazoa; phylum Arthropoda; class Insecta; order Diptera; family Cylindrotomidae; genus Diogma; species Diogma glabrata. Next base: position 459,869,584 of record OY856186.1, on the reverse strand, counting down.
AAGGAAATTCAAAATATCCTTCCATCGTGTGCGCAGTATAATCGACAAACAAGAGCTGCCGAGTTATCCCATCCATTTGTTGTACAATTACCTCGTTGTAGAACTGTGTCCTTCCAAAACGACTATTTTAATAGAGCGGCCAAATTATGGAACTCAATGCCTTCCTCTGTATTTCCCGATGAATTTTCCCCTCAGGCATTTAAAGAAAATGTCCATCATCATTTAAAACAATTAGTATAGTCATCCCTATATCCCCATTCCTTCCATTTTCCTCATCTCCTTCCTTCATAGTTGACATGGTATCTTCGGATATTCAAAGAGTCTAAATAATGAATATTTCATATTTAGTGTGCTAAACATGTCTAACTAATTAATAAAAAAAAAAAACTTACTAAAGCCTAATTAATTTACTAAAGTTACGAATCAATAAGTAGTTTAAAATATATTGACGTTTGAAACATGATGGAAATGCCTTGATTTGATTGATTATTACTTACTTTTAGATGACATGTGCTGTGTGTTCCAGCCGGGACTTGACTTGAGACAAGCTAGACTTGGACACAGAGGAACCGGATTCAAATTGCATTCAGGTCACATCGTTTTCAATCGATTTTTAATTAAATTAAATCAATAATTTAAATTAATAAATTATTAATTGGTGTGTTGATCAGTGTGTTTTGAAGTTAACAGATAGCAAGCCAAAACATCTGATAAATTGGAAATGGAATGCACGCTATGGGCGGACTGGGCAGATAACGCATAAAGAATTATCAATGAAGTTACCTTTTTAAGAGAAACTCGCTCAGAAAAACAGTTTGAGTTGTAAAATTACTACAGTCGAAGAACGCTTATTAACAGTCAACGTGTTCCTGTATGGAAAACTCTTTAGAGGTAATTCACAATAATATCTCAGTTTTTGGTTGACGTTTCAAACAATCGCATTGCAGTTATGTATGAGTGAACTCCACTTAAGATTTGTGACTGTCATGTTTGTTATTACGTATATATAAACGATTAAGAGATTTTGAAAATACGAAAGAAAAAATTAATTAATTTAAAAAAGAGAAATTTTTTATTTTATTGTGTCTAAAACTTTAAAATTTACCTTACGAAATAAGTTACCGTTTGAAGATACTAATTATCATCCCTATTATAGTAATTTAAAGAAGCAAAAGTCTATGGTCTACTTAATTTAGTTAGGAATCTTATAAAAGCAACATCTTCAATAATCCCTCCATCTCCTGCATGCAACAAGAACGGGTAAAGCATAAAAAATTTGTGGATCAATATGAAATGCCTGCATGTATTTGAAAGAATACTAAAGAAAGAACAAATGTGAAAAAAAATCAATTCTATTTATACATAATAAAATACTAAAACTTAAACAGAAATAAGCCATAAATGTTTCCTGAATTTTAAGCCACATTTTACCCCTCGCTCAACTCTAAAATATTAAACAATATTTAGGTCAAGGCATTTAATCAATAAGATGAAAATCGATTTTTCATTTATTCTGTTACAATTTTAGATTGACTAAATTGACATAACTATTTGTTGTAAGATTAAAAACAAAAGCAAGTAATCGATACGATAATAAAAAAAACTATGGATAGCATTGATATTATATCCAATACAAACGGATCTTAGATACTGTAAAATTTTTCATTTAAATTAGAAATTTACCGTAGTTTTTCTTTTTGAATATTTTTGATGTTAGAAAGCTCCATTCGTTGCCTGCCCTCAATGGGGCTGGCTCGTTAGTGGCCATATGCAAGTTTTTCCTCATTTATTATATTTTTCATGTTTTCATTTTCACTACACAAGCACTAATTTTTACACTTCATAATAACAAATTATCTAATGAATATGATTTTCCACTTTATCCCAATATAATTGAAAATAAAAATATTACAATTTGTATTTAGTAATGATTTGTAATTTTCCTAAACAGGAAATCAATTTTTCATAAACGGGAAATCATGACTTCTATACAAAGAAAATTTTAAATTAGACTAGACTAACGTTAAGAGAATTGGGGTGATAAGGAAAATAAATGAGAAAGGATTTTATATTAGGTGCGTTCGATTTGACTGAAACAACTGAAAAAACAACAACAATTGCATTCAATTTTTCATTTGCTTCAGTTGCTTCAGTCAAATCGAACGCGGCTTTTTATTAAGCAGAGGAAATTGGAGAATTATTACAAATTATTTGAAAAAGGTAATTGTTTGATAGTACTGACGTCAAAAATTATGATTTGGTTTTGTTTCGCTATACATACATATATTAATAATTGTTATTGAAAATTGCGTTTCGTGGGTTTGACCCTTATCGCTATTCGACAATTTTTCCTTTTCCTTGTCTTAATTTTTTCAATCACAGAATTGTCGAATATTCCAAAATGTAAGTCGAAATTAAGAGATAAAAACCATTTTACGTTTGTTTAAATCTAAACAAAATAATTTAATTTTTAATGATGAAAGAAGAACTCCTTAGTCATCTATCTCTTCATCTTCTGTATAAGTTTTGAGTTTTTTAGATACAACGGACGATGAAAGCAAAGCTTTCGAAATGGATATATAGTAAAAATAAAAAAATTTCCGTCTAGTTCCAAAATTTCCATTTCCAATTTATTTGCATTGCGGCCAAATTAAGTCAACGACAATATTTAAATCTATTGAGAGTTAGAAACCGAACTACAAACTAAAATATCGTAAAAGTTCGTTGATAAGAAAATTAATTTTGAAATCTACACAGGTCAGGGTCGGAAAAATATTCTCTCTCTATTTACCCCTTATATGTTTTTTCTTTCAGGAAATGTTCTACTTCTTGTTATATTTGCGCGACTTATGAGACTGACAATTCGTAAATGAGAGTCCGGAAGAGAAATCGATAAATCTGTTTGTATTGTTATTCTTTAGAATTGACAGATTTTTAGATGTTTATGAAATTGAAACCGAATTCTAATATTAGCTGGAGACCAAACGAAAAACTATAATGTTTTCGAATTATTGATGGTATTTAAATTTCATTTTCCAAGACTGTCTGGACCTAGTGGTGATGAAAAAGTCAACTATATGAAGCTCTATCAACCAGACTATCAGCAGGATTGCTTAGGCTCATTCATTTTCGCCATCCTTGTTTACGACGATTCTTTTGAGATTGCCCGGATTGCGATTGAGAAGATCCAGTTACTTGATTATTTGAAAGTCACGCTCTAACAAGCTTTGGTTCTGTAAACTTTTTTTTTATTTTTTTTTTTCAAAACATGTATTACAAATGAGTTTTTGCATACTAGACATAATCGACCATAAACAATTATTGTTCCTTTTTGGCTTTTCAAAATTTCAACTATTGTATTTGAACATAAACGAACAAAAATATGTGCTGTTATCTAAGATGAACCAATAGGTGAATGTAAAAACATTCGTTTATTGGGTGTCACAGTTTCAAATGACCTACTCTGGAACGATCATGTAATGGCGATGGCAAAAAGCGCGTCTAAAAAACTCGGCCTCCTAAATTTATGCAAAAAAATTTTCACTCCTTACCAATTGCTCCATGTTTATAAGTCCTATTCAGGGACCTGTATGGAGTACTGTTGTCAAGTTTGGGGTGCTGCCTCTGTTTCCATCTTGGCCCTCTTGGACTCTGTTCAAAAGCGGGCTATACGAATTGTGGGTGATCGAGCTTTGACATCAAAACTTGATTCCCTACAACATCGTCGCACTGTTGCTGACCCCGTTGTTTTTTACAAATATCGACATCAACAGTGCTCAGATGAAATCAGCGGCATTATGCCTCAAACTTATTCTTACCCCCGTTCCACACGACAATCGGCTGCCGCAACCAGTGAAACGGTAAAGATCCCGCGCTGTCATACTTGCAGATCGCAGAGAGACTTCTTTGTCCGAACTGCGTACAAATGGAATAGTTTTCCGGAACACTTAGTCTTAGGTGGCTTCAACCCGCAGAGGTTTAAAGAAAGCGTTAATCAACACCTTAGAACGCCAGTTGTTGTGGGACCCAGGTCTAGACCTAGGTCTTAAAAGGTATTTATGTGTTGTTGTGACACATATTCTAAACCCTATTACACAACACATTTTATTTAAAAAAAAAAAAAAGCTAACGTAGAAACAGAACATAATCATGAAAATATTAAAACCAAGAAACTATTTACATTTACAACCAATTGGTTGGCTACAGAGCATGCTGAAGGGACTGCCCAACAATAGACCAAGTGTGGTACAACGGTCTTATTAACTTAAGTTTGTTATTCCAAGCCGAGGAGTAAAAGAGGCAGGAAGCCTAAATTTACTAAGGGTCATATAGATCTTTCTACAAATACTATCAAGAATTGTTTGACTTAAATTTATTCGAATTATTTTCGCCTATTCCCTTTTTAATATGTTATCTTAACTACTCAGACTAACGTAAGTATGAAGCTATCACATTTTAGGTTGAATGAAACTGTTATGTTTAGTTTGATTATAAACAAATTCGTTTTAATATTATTAGAAAATATACAATTTATGATATATCATTAAAAATATTACTAAAGTTAGATTAATTTTTTTTAAAATATTTTAATGGTGCATGTAAACGTTTAAAAACTGTATAAAGTTTTCTTAAAAATCACCAGAGATTCTAGTTTTTTTGTTGAAATCAACGCGTTTTTAAATTACTTTCGCTATTATATGTCACTGCTATTACATGAAACGATCATCTTCCAACAAAATGGTTAGGCAAGAAAATAACAATATTAAATTATATTAAAACTTAGAAAGACAGTAACGTATTATTCAAGTAATAGATATTATATGACAATTTACACGTCGCATTTTTTATAAAAATGGCACAAGTTTTAGTAAAAAGTGTTAGTTTATTCTAATAAACACACATAATTAATCGAGGAAATTAACGTTTCATTTTATCTAAAATGGGAACGATCATATCAAATTTAGGTCTTTTTCCAGCGTCTTCATTCATGCAAATTTGTATCAATTTAGCTAAATGAGATGATGAACCAGGTGGAGTTTGTACTCGTAAGCCTTCAGTAGCAATTCTCATTCCACATTCCATTGGAAGTAAATCAGAAAATGGAATTTCACGAGTTACCAGTTCCCAAACACATACGGCAAAGCTCCACATGTCACATGCTTCCCAGTTACGATCTGTTCGTTTTTTTAATAAAGTTTCTGGTGACATCCATGCCGGTTGATACACACGCCCACGTTCCTGAAATGAAAATTTGGCATCTCCCATATTAATACGAGCTGTTAAGTCTTCGTCAATCATAACATGGTGACTGTTTAGATGATATTCAGGAATAATGCGTTCTAGTGAATGTAAATATGCCATCCCTCTTGCGATATCCAAAGCAAAACGTACAGCTTGTGGCAAATCAACCACTACACCAGCGGCACCATGAAGTAAATCAAACAATGACCCACGTGGCATATACTAAAACGTTATAAAATATTATTTCAATAAATTAAATAGTCTTCAATTCAGATAAAATAAAAAAAAAATAAAAACTAGAATATCCTAACAACCGTCACAACCAGACTCTGTAAAATGGCGGTTATAGTTCACAACTAACTAGACGATAAATGTTCTATATTACCTGACTAATGATAACCAAGTTTGGCGGTGAATTGCAAGCGCCAATAACTGGTAAAATATTTGGATGTGAAAAAATTCTTAACTTTGGAAACTCTTCATTAAAATCTCGCGATGTCCGAGTGTTACAATCCCGAATGGATAAAATCTGAAGCAATTTAAATTATAATATTTTAAAAAATATATAAATTGAGGAAATCTAACCTTTGCAACAATGTCATTCTTCTGCCAACGTCCTCTCCACGACTCACCAGAAGGTGTAATAGCTAATTTTGTATGTAACTCTAAATCGCGTATGTTTATTCCTTTGTAACGCGATAATGTTGCATCACGGGACCTTGTTTTCAGTCCCAACCAACTTTGATCCTTAAAACTAAGTTTTTTCAATTCTTGTCCATTTTCAACAGCTAAATCATTTAGTCGTTTTTCAAACTGTGGTTTTGCTTTGTCTAATGGAGTATCTCCATCCTTGTTTGCAAGTGAAACTAAAGCACCATGATTTATAAGTTCTTCGGCAATTGCAATGTATCCCCAGAAACAAGCATAGTGTAATGGAGTATTGCCGTGTTCATTGGTTGCATTGGCATCGGAGCGGTGGCGTAGTAGCTAAAAGTGGAATATGGAATATTATTTTGAATTAGCATTTGCTTAACCTACGTACAAGCATTACAATCTCATAATGACCGTGTGCAGCTGCTAAATGCAAAGGAATATCATCTCCCATATTCGTAGCATTTACACGGGCTCCTCTTTGCAAAAGCATTTCGACAAGTTTTGTGTATCCTTCTTTTGCACACCAATGCAAAGGGCTGAATCCATGATCATCGCTTAAAAGTACAAAAGAAATTTAATAAAAAATTTTGTCTAGAAATAATTTAACAGTGTAAAAGCTTCATCTATTTAGTTCCAACATTCGCCTACATATTTGAATGTAATATTTCAATAACAAACGCACACACATATATCTACAGGGCGTTGGTATTTTATTTATTACCAAATTAGGTAAAATAATCCTAATAATTTACTGTTCAACATTAACACAGTTAAAATATTTGGAGATTTTTCTTTAAATATTATATTACCCTTGATTCATATCATGTTCCGTATCATCTAGCCATAATCGGACTTGAATGGAATTTCCTTCTCGACACCAATGAAATATATCTTCCATTATTTACTCTCTATTTCTCACTGCAGTACTTTGAATTTGAAATGTAATTTTCAACTTAATTGTTTGAATACAAATTATAAAAAATATTTATAAACATAGAAAGCAACAAATACTTATAAAACACTAAATTAATGGACCAATATTACTTATAAGTTATAGCAACTGTAATGACGTAATTTTGATATAAAGCTCATACAAATGTCAAAAGAAAACTTACATCGGATAATGACCAAAATCTTTATAGTATAATTCGAGCACAAGTTATTCAATTTTACTTTTTCGAGTGGTTTTTATTTCATAAATATCACCAAATTATTTGCGCCGCAATGAAGTTTATTAAGTGAAAAATGGCAGAAACACAAGTGGATTACACAAATTTACCTCCGGGTTGGGATTGTAGATATGATCATCAAAGCCAAAGATAGTGAGTAATATAGATAAGAAACAAAATATTAAAAATGATCGAAACTCTCAAATATAAATAAATAGATATTGCTTATCAGTGAAAACTGCTAGTCAAATTTTTATCAATCTTAATAACAAAAATCAATACATACGAAAAATGGCGTGTGGATTTATTTTTATTTTTTATATTCATATGTAGTTAAATTTAAGCTATTTTTTTTAAATTATAAAATCGTTAATGAAACTTAGAAAATTACTTATTTAAATTTTCTGTGTAGTTATTTTGTAAACCACTTTACAAAAACAACATCGTGGGAGGACCCTCGTGGAAGGTATAAGCAATTATTGGATGGAGTTCCACCACATGTGACAGAACACATTCCAATGCAGGTAAACAAGCTTAATACGAAACTTACATTTAGTTTGATTATTTCCCATTTATTTTTTTGTTGTGTAGTAGTTTGATTTTATATTTGTATAAAAGATTTAAGATTGGGAATTGCTTCAAATTCTTTCATTTGACGCTGGCTAACATGGTTAGGATGCCCAGACGTACCGACTGCACAGTAATTCACAATACCTTGATGTTCCGCATTCCTCTATATAGTTATTAATGATTTACCTTTTTTGAGATCCTATTTGGGGCTTAAGAAAAAATTTAAATGATTTCAATATTTAGAATATTATTCTGGTTTTATAAATTGATTATATATTACTATTTTTACCTTAAAAACCAAATTTTAAATAATCATCTAGCCAATGCATGGATCCCCTTATCATGTGTACCCTGCAAAAAACTACCCTCAAGCACAAGCTGCATTCCAAGGACCATCATCTACACTACCAAGTCTATCAGCAAGTCCGCAGCTTGTCGCAAAATTACAACAGCTGGTAAGAAATTTTGTTCAAAAATAATTTGTTCTGCTTGTTATTATTAAATAAATAAATCGGAAAGTTGAAAGGAAAAAGTATTATATCAATTATTTAAGGAAATGTCACCAGTTTCAATACCAAATACTCCACGCTCAACTAACGCAAACGTCCAAGAAACCTCATTCTCAAATGGAACAGCAAACATTGATACAGATGCAACTGTAACAAAAATAAACACAATGTTTCCAACAGCAAATGACACGCATATTCGTTTGCTTCTAAAAAAGTGAGTGTTTTTCTTTTGTATTTTATTGTAATAAGTCTACTAATTGTTTTACATTAAATCAAATTATTCACATATATTTTCTTTTTCTTGTACTTTCTGTCTTGCTTGCTAACACGCATAACTAATACATATACAAAATATATTATTAATTAATAAGATATTATAATCGCGAAGCTGTTGTTATAAGTGCTCTGCAAGTTGAAAAACATCCACTAACAACGCCAGGGCCATATGCAACTCCTCCACCACCAGGACGACATTTTTATAACCCAGCGACCCAACAGTACCATGCAACACCACCACTGGGACGAGAGGTTCTAACATCATCTCGAAACGAGAGTCCTATACCATATCGACCAGCAAGTGGTGCCAGTGGAAGTTATGGATCGCCACGTTTTGGAGAAGGATTTAGAAGTTCACCAAAACCACATTCATCACCCAAAATGAAGCTGAGGTTCATTTATAAATACGAATTTATTTTACATTTGATAAATAATTCGTTTCATGTTTATTTGCTATTTTTGTTTAGCTTTTCCGCATGTTTTTGTTGTATTTTTATTTTCCAGTAACTTTCAATGTTCATTAATAAGATTAGATTATCATAACTGAGGTGGCTTTCTAATAGATTTTAGTTTAAAAAATTGGCTCTTGCCTTAAATGTTATTAGAGAACAGAGTTTATTTGATAACAATTTTATTGTGAGATTATCATTGTTGACATCTTACATTTGTTATTATTGAATATTGAAATTTAATAAGTTTAATAAAGGATTATTTCTGCAGTAATTGTTTGTTAGTCAGATTTTTGTTTCTATATACAAATACCTTAAATTAATATTATTTTTAAATTATTTATATTATCCTTATCAAAATTGTATTTATCTTACGATTCCTCAACAGATATCTCAAAGGAATATTTCCTAAAGCGGGGGAAATTTTAATACTAGATTTACTTGCAAATGCTGATAATAATGTTCAAAAAGCTTCTGAAAAATTAATCGAAATGGGTTTTGAAAAGAAAGACACAAATATACAAAAGCTATCAATTAAAAAGAAAGAAGAAGAAAAAGCTAGAAAACTTGAAATTGAAAAAATTCAAGCCCAACAGCCACCACGAATAAAAACTGACGAAGAAAAGAATAAAAGTGTGTAAATTCGTAATTTTTATTTTATTGATTTTGTTTGGAGTAACTTTTGTTGTGTTTTTAGTGAAAGTGCGTCTTCAGAATCAATATAAAACCGTTGCTGAAAAAATTATATCTATGGCCCTAGAAAGTGTTGATTACTCAGAAGAGAAAGCATGTCAAATATTAAATATTGTAATGCAAGAAGATGATACAAGTAAAGTTCAAGGCAATAGCCAATTGAAGAACGAATCTATTCGAATAACGAGTGATGGTGTAGATGCGGCTACACAAGCACAGAGGTATATTAAATTTATTTTTAGTGGTTTTGGTCATTACAACATGCATATAAATAAATTCAACATCACTTTCAATATAATATGTATTGGAACAATCACTTTACAGACTTAGTTTTCATTATTCAATATGATGCATGTGCGGTTTGTGTTTAAGAATTATTTTTTTCATTCACAAATGTTGCAAATATGTTAAATCTTTATGTTAAAAATTCCAACACAGATCTTGATTTTCTAGACTCTAGAGAAAATAAATATTTTCACATATTGATTTATCAAACTGATACCCAAGCTCTGATTCGCTAAAAATTTGTTCGCATTCTTCGTTGCAACCATTCAAGAATCTTGGTAACAAAATTGACGGCTACGCTATTTTGGATCAAGTCAACTGAAAAAGTGCCTCCATCCATAGTATGTAGCAGTCGGAATCCCTTAAGCGCTAGGCTACTGCAGATTTGAGATTCTAAACTTTGGTGTCTAGCATTTGTTAACACACGAAGGCAAACAATCGCAAACCGATTTTTTTTATTGAAGTATAATAATCAAGGATGAGGATTGATTTCGACTGAAATAGACGATAAGCACATTGGTGGCAAAAATATGTTGTGTTGCAAATGAAGATGGAAGAAAAGAAGCGAAGGAAAGTGAAGGCACTAAAGATAGATCAAACGGTTTAGGCATCCACATAGTTCATCTAAAACGACGCGATATAGGCCGATGATTGCTGTAGTGTAATTAGAAAACTTCAATAAACTAGTTCGACAATCAATGAAAAGGAATTAGATAAAACTTGGAAAATCTGTTGAGACTATCACTGAGAAACCTCTAACTAACGGAACTATTAGATCTATTCCAGTTTTTTAGTTCAGATTCTGTGCATTTACTTAATTGGGTTCCAATGTGACTTACGATCTACATCGTTAGTATCAAAATAGTTTGAATTATATTCTATTTGGAATTCGCATTATTGTTTTGTTGCACAACTTCCAACCTGAGGATTTCTTGAACGAATTAACTAATCGGCAAAACACATGAGTTAGGAGATATTTTAATATTTTTATCACAAGGTGAATATATGGGATTTTGTTGCTGATTGACGATAAATAACTTCACAACACTTGTTATGGTTACGAATAGAGCGAAGCTGAACAACTTGTCCATTTTGGATAACGGCTTTTTGGCAATTTCGAAAATTTTAAAGTATATTGATGTAAGTGTGCTCAAAAATTCAACGGAAATGTTTAACATTTGATCACTAAAAAAGCTGAAACAGAAGAAAGATATCAAAACCATATGGCCGAAACATTAGAGAAGTCGGAAATATATGAAGGGAGACGTTGGTTCGTCCACAAAGCTTACTAACCGATATAAAAGTTAAATTCGCTGCAAGAAATCGAACTTTCTACCAGAACTATATTGCGCACACAGGCGTAATGAAAAACCTTAAACAAATGGCTACGATGGTGATTATGTCGCTGTTGTAGAGGATCATGGTGAATATTCAAAGCTGGTTAGTTCGACAACCCGCCTATTTGGAGCACAAACACCACAAAAAACATTTGTGTTATTTTCGACAAGAGGCACAAATGGTCTGTTTATTATTATTTTGATATAGAAAAAGACAAAAAAGATGAAGGGTCACAGTTAAATATAGCGCCCCTCAGAGCCGGGACTAGGCTTAATTACGCCCTAGACAAGAATAACATTTGACCCCCGAAACACACCTCTTCCCTCTCCAGAATCCAAAAATAGTTTTTTTCATAATTTCTGTGTCCTTCCAATAAAACGCCATAGGTGAGCGATTAGTTTGCCTACCCTTCGTACCGGTTCTAGCGACCCCTACACAATTTAACAACTCCTGGTCTTGTATAGCATTATAACGTTGCGAATTGGCAAGAACTTAAATGTTTTACCGGGAAACGTAATTATCTTATGGGACGGGACCCTCACAAATATTTCGTTCATTTAACCAAATAAAGTCCGAGAAGAAGACATATATTAATTTTAACAAAGCTGACTAATAAATTTTACAAATTTTATTGAAATAGAATTCAGTAAGCGATTTTTATCACTTGACGCCCTCTCTGGCTTAAAGGCTTAACTCACCCTCTACAACCGAATAACAACTACAATAACTCCTTCAATGATATGAAAACCAAAGGAAATGCGCTACCAAATTTAACACACAGTTTACAGAAAAGCCAAGTAAACATGAAAACAAGGTCAGTATTGAGACATCTGCGCAAAGTAAATACTGAACATCTAGAGGATATCACATTCTCTGAAGAAGAAGTTGAAAATACTATAAAGAAAACTAAGCCATCCAAAGCTATTGGACCCGACGGCATCTCAGCCATCATGCTAAAACACATTGGACCCAAAGGATTGAACTTTCTCACGGCTGCACTCAACACATCGCTAAATACTCTTCAGCTATCAAACATCTGGAAAACAGCTAGAATAAGCCCCATCTTAAAACCTGGAAAACCTGAAGAGAAGGGAGAATCTGACAGACCGATCTCCATCCTTTCATCGGTTGCAAAACTGATTGAAGCGCTTCTGTTATCCAGATCTTGCAATTTGGCGCCCCACCAACATGGCTTTAGGACATCACATAATACAACCACCGCTCTTCACAAGATCAAATCAGTGATGGATTAAACCAAAAACAATACCTTGTGCCAGAACAATATTAGTTGCTCGACCTATCAAAAGCATTCGACACAGTGTCGCACGCTGCACTATTAGATATATTTAACACCAATCTGCCAGGTTTAATAAAGCGCTGGTTGTGCAACTACCTAAGAGGCCGACAAACATATGTTGAGCTCCGTAACTCCAAATCTAAGATGAGAGTGCTCAAACAAGGAGTTCCACAAGGTGGAGTTCTCTCACCTTCACTATTCTATCTCTACCTAAGCAGCTTACCTACACCACCAGAAGGAATAACCATCACGTCATATGCAGACGACTGCACGGTGCTTGCAACAGGAAACAACCTGTAACAACTCACTAATGCTCTAAACACCCACCTTAACATCCTAAACGAATGGTTTAAAACCAGAAAACTGAAACTTTCCACCGGCAAGTCCACATCTACACTTTTCACCACATGGACAAAGGAGGTGAACACAACACTTAACATCTGAATTGACAACGTGCTTATTTCCACGGTAAAAAATTCGAGACTATTGGGGGTCATATTTGATCTACTACTTAAATTCAATGCTCATGCTCAACAAGTGAACGCGAGATTGAAAAATATGAACAATGCTCTGAAAGCACTGGCTGGCAGTTCATGGGGGAAAGATAAAGAACCCATCATAACAACATATAAAGCAATAGGAAGACCTAATTTGAATCATGCTGCACCCATATGGACATCTCAAGTCGTTGACACCAACTGGAATAAGTTACAAGTAACACAAAACGCAGGGTTGCGAACAGCAACCGGATGTCATTTGGTGGCTCACCGAGATCACTTGCAACAAGAATGTAACATATTGCCGGTCCGTCAACACAATGAAATGCTCACCAAACAATATCTATGGGCCTGTCACAAAGAGCAACATCCCTGCAACGACACCTTATCCACAACCACACCACCTAGAGACATAAGGCGTACTGCGAAATGTTTCTTAAGTGATGTCAGAAACAACGAAATAACAGATAACATAGACGAGCTTACGTGTAAAACGGCCTTAAAAACGATCCCCACGAAAGTTGTTGAGGACACAATAAAGAACTACTTTCCAAATCGAGTTCTCAAGAGTAGGTAGCCACAAGTCGCTGCGGAAGAGGTCAAACTACCGCGCAGCCCCAGATTCACTCTAGCGCAGTTAAGATCCGGTTGGTCACGCATCTTAAATAATTATATGAACAGAATTGACCATAACATTGTTGACAAGTGTCCCATATGTGAGGACACGCCGCATGATGCAGACCACCTATTTAATTGTCCAGGAAAACCAACCAACTTGACGAAGGAAGATTTGTGGTACCGCCCAAGAGCAGTAGCAGAGTTCCTGAATCTAGACATGGAGCCGGAGGAGTAGCACCGCACTGTCGCTACAACAACAACAAGTGCTAAGGACTCGATTATATCTAGTTGTTTATGGTATCTTCAACAACCTTGGTGTGAAGCCTTTTGATGCCATTTCTATAAGTAATCTCATCGATATTATTGGTGTCTGAATCCTCTCTAACTGCAGTTTGGAAGAGCTTAGCAGTTTCCCGTATGGCTCTAGGTAGTGAGGCCATTAACAGGATGTCATTGTTCTTTGTGGATGTTGTTCTTTGTGGCAGGCCCATATGTATTGTTTGGACAGCATTTCCGGTAAGATATTACACTCTTAATGCAGGTGGTCTCTATGAGCCATAAGCTGACATCCAGTAGCGGTTCCCAGAGCTGTGTTTTGTGTAGTTTGCATCTTCTCCAGCGCGTGTCAGAAACTTGAGATGTCCATATGGGTGCTGCGTAATTTAGAACGGGTCTACCAATAGCTTTGTATGTTGTGATAATTGTGTTTTGTCCTTGCCCAACTTCCAGCTAGCGCTTTTATTGCATTGTTTCTACTTTTCATCCTTGAGTTCACCTGTTGTGCATGAGCATTGAACTTGAGCAGTGGGTTGAGTGTTACTCCCAGTAATGTCGGATCTTTGACTGTAGAAAGAAGCACGTTGTTAATGCGGATGTTTAATTTCGTATTCACCTCCTTCGTCCAAGTGGTGAAAAGTGTAGTAGTGGAATTTTCAGATGATAGTATCAGTTTTCTGTTACTAAACTATTCATGCAGGGAGTTAAGATATTCGTTCAGTTCATTTGTGAGTTGTTCCAGATGGTTTCCTGTGGCAAGGACCGTGCAATCGTCTGCATATGATATGATTGTTATGGCTCCTGATGGTGTAGATAGACTGCTTAGGTAGAGGTTAAAAACTGATGGTGAGAACTCCTCCTTGTGGTACACCTTTTCTTAGTGTTCTCATTTTAGATTTGCAGTTTCTAAAATCTACATATGTTTGACGGCCTCTCAAATAGTTACACAACCAGCGCTTTATTATAGCTAGCAAGTTTGTATCTAGGATGTCGTTTAATAGTGTTACGTGCGACACTGTGTCCAACGCTTTTGATAGATCAAGCGCGACTAAGATTGTTCGGCTAGCCCTGATGAGAATGATAAACTTTTTTAAAGTTTAAAAATTTTCTCATTGGTTCGAAACTCGATCGCTCTAAAATTGTATGGATTGCAAAAAGTTTCATAATTTGCACCATAATTTTTTAGATTCAGTTCTTATATTATTCTTGATGGGAGATTTTCCATCGGGGTGATGTTACATCACAAATAATTTACTGAATTAATTGTTGATCATGTGTCAATAGACACAAGTGAAGACTAGTCATCTTCTTCTCACAGATACAATTTTGTTATTCAATACTAGAAAATCTAGAGTATAACAAAACAGTGATCACCAGAGAAATTAATTGACTAAACCTGAATTTATTAAATGTATGTTTATGTAAATTTTTTGTTTTTACACTTCGCTAGAGTTGTAACCTAATTTTTGGTTTATAATCATTAGCGTTAACATTTTTTGGTAGAGTTTATCTAGTCGGCTAGCCCTGATGAGAATGATAAACTTTTTTAAAGTTTAAAAATTTTCTCATTGGTTCGAAACTAGATCGCTCTAAAATTGTATGGATTGCAAAAAGTTTCATAATTTGCACCATAATTTTTTAGATTCAGTTCTTATACTAAGATTGTTCTTGCACTTGGCTGTTTTTGATTCAGACCATCGCTGATTTGATTTTGTGAAGGGCGGTAGTTGTGCTGTGTGCTTTCCGGAACCCATGTTGATGTGGAGCTAGAATGCAGGAGCTTGATATACTAGGTAGCAGAAGCGCTTCAATTCATTTTGCGATAGATGAGAGGATGGAGATCGGCCTGTATGACTTTTCTTGTTCTTCGGGTTTTCTAGGTTTGAGATTAAGGCTAATTTTGGCCGTTTTCCAAACATTCGGTATCTGGAGAGTATTAAGTGATGTATTTATTATTGTTGTGAGGTAATTCACTCCCTTGGGTCCAATGTGTTTAAGCATGACAACCGATATGCCGTCGGGTCCAATTGCTTTTGAGGGTTTGATTGTTCTAATTGTCTTTTCCACTTCAATATTTGTAAAATTGATATTCTCAGTGCTGTCATCTTTGAGTTTTCGAAAGTGTCTGAGAACTGATCTAGACTCCTTCTCATGTTTACTTAGCTTTTCTGTAAACTGTGAATTAAATTTGGAGGCGCACTTCTTAGAATTTTCTATAGTAATATCATTGAAGGGGATCATACAATTGCTTTCTGCTTTTCGAGGATGGGTTAACCCTTTTATAACTTTCCATAGGTTTTTACTGGATCCGAAGTTTGAATTACTAGCTCTCTCCATTTGTTCCTCTTGTGCTCTATGACTAATTTGTTGATTTGGGTTTTCGATTCTGGGATCTGTGGGATCTGTTTTACGGATTTCATCTCTAAGTATGGCCATGGCATATGCCTCAGGTGGGAAATTAGGTTTAACATATCTACCGGTCGGGATGTAGCGCGCTTTTGCCTTATTAGATGTCTCTGAATTTTTTCTCCCATTTATAGAAGTTTGAGTTTGACTGTATTTATTAATTCTTCAACAAGTTTAATAATTACTTAACATATTCCAATTGTATAAAGCATATTGCCTTTAATGGTTTATTTTTATTTTTTTTAATAAAAAGTGTTGTGTAGTAGGAATTACAAAATGTGTCACAACAACACATAGATACCTTTTAAGACCTAGGTCCCACAACAACATGCGTGTTGAGGTGTTGGTGGACGCTTTTTTAAATCATTGTGAATTCAAGACACTTTGCATCTTATTACTATGACAGTGAGTAATCTCGACAGTTTGACTGTTTGCACAAACCGATTGACGAGTTAAACAGGGAAAAACATACGTCTGAGGCATTATGGACCTGATTTCGTCCGAGCACTGCTGGTGACGATATTTATAAAAAACAACGAGATCAGCAACAGTGCGATAATGTTGTAGGGAATCAAGATTTAATGTTAAATTTCGATCAATAACAATTCGTATAGCACGCTTTTGAACAGAGCCCAAAAGAGCTAGGATGGTAACAGTTGCAGCGCCTCAAACTTGACAATAATACTCCATACAGGGACGAATATAGGACCTATAAATGTGGAGTAATTGATGCGAAGTAAAATATTTTTTACATCTATTGAGGAGGCCGAGTTTTCTTGACGCGCTCTTTGCCATGGCCATTATATGATCGTTCCAGAGTAATTCATTGGAAATTGTGACTTCCAATAAACGAATGCTTTCGCATTCGTCTATTTGGTCGTCACACATATTAATTGAAATATCTTTGGGAAACTCGGTCTTTGATCTGGGAACAATCAATAGCAGTGTTTTGGTGGAATTAAAATTGACCAAATTTTTGTCACCCCCCAATCGGCGACTTTTTTTGGGTCCTCGTTTACATTTATATCAGCGTCTCTCCGGGCGGGATTTATTCGTTCATGCATTTTACCCTTTGAA
Organism: Diogma glabrata; assembly: GCA_963693315.1. Lineage (NCBI taxonomy): Eukaryota > Metazoa > Arthropoda > Insecta > Diptera > Cylindrotomidae > Diogma > Diogma glabrata. The sequence continues at coordinate 459,852,229 of OY856186.1, read as the reverse complement.
GATAGGGAGACGAATGACTTGTGCAGTGTACTATCATCTGCAAAACTGTTGATTGGGTTACTGGTGATTTGCAACAGTTCGTTGATATAAATTAAAAATAAAGTGGGAGATAAAACAGCCTTGTGGTACACCAGCGGTTATTAATTTAGACTCAGAAGAAAAGCCATCTATAGATACCCAGATGTATCGGTTAGACAGAAAATTTTGAATCAACTTCACGACTGCGGCACGACTATGTGCCACATAGTTCAATAGATCGGTTGTTGATATTTTGTTTCTAAACCCGTATTTTCTGTCAGATATAAAATGGTTGTCTTCCATAAATTTGGATATGTGTGAATTAATATAGTGCTCGTATATTTTATGACTGGGAGTAAGGCTATTGGTCTATAATTTGAAATATAACATTTCGTTCCTTTTTTTGGGACAGGCTGGACATTGGCCAACTTCCAGCAGGATGGAAAAATACCATATTTATAGGATTTATAGAATATTTTGGTAAGAGTTGGTGCAAGTTCTTTTGAAAATGATTTTAGAATAACAGGAGGAATGTTGTCCAGGCCAGAAGCTTTGTTGTTGTTTAAACCCCTTAAAAGTTTTTCGACAATTTTAGGTTTGAAATGTAATTGTTTCATAATAACTCCTGAAGACCGGATTTGGGGTATTTCTTTAGGAGTTTCTAAAACTGTCGAGTTTGAAGCAAAGCGTTCCGCGAACAATGTAGCTTTCCTTGCATGGTCAGTAACGATTGCGTCACCATCCATGATAGGAGGGATAGAAGATTTAGTACCAGAATCTAAAGAATAAGTTGCACTGTAAAAACTTTTGTCAGAAATTGACATACTCGGAAGTTTTGCCGCTTTCGCTCTGTTAATGTCTGCTTTTTCGTTTTCAATTATCTGGTTTGACATTTTATTAGCCTTTAAATATTGGGATCGATTAACAGAGTTCTTTTTATGAAGGCTGCCTTCGAAAACAAGTATTTTTGTTTGGGTTTCATTAATGAAAAGGGAACGAATTTGTTAATTCCGAATTGATTGGTTTTAGTAAAGTTTTGAGCAGAAACATTTACATCGTCAGTATAAAAAGAATGACGATCAAAAGGGAAACCTTGAAAAAAAATTACAGACCATTGGTGTCCATTTTTGAAAAGTGAAATATTTTACGGGGCTTGGGAACTCTAGTTTGTAGCAAATCAGTTTTGATAACTGATGTGATTAGATAATGATCAGAATTTCCAACACTACTCTTATCGACATCGACACTCGTAATATCTGGCATAGATGTGAGATAGAGGTCTAGGAGAACACTTTTATCACCACCATTACAAGGAGTGAAAGTTGGGCATTTTACAATCTGCGTCAGGTCGTGTGATGCAGAAAATATTTCTGCCTGCCTTCCATTGTTGTCGTCGTCGGTCATTTGGGAAAATTCTAACCACGATTTGATGTGGACGTTGAAGTCACCGGTAACAATAACCTCACAATTTTTGAAATTGTGCTCTTTCGTCGACAACATTAGTCAGGAGATTAAAAAATTGGGATTATGTTTGTTTGGGGACCGGTATAGAGCTATTGTGAAAAAGAAATTTCAGGTAGACAAACCTTTAATACTACTGTGCTGTAGCCATCACCATGTAGTTCATAATTTGGCAAGCGTTTATATGCAACACTCTCATGAATGTATGCACATACACCTTGATGAAGTTTAAAAGCTGATTCAAGCCTATATTTGGGCTTTAGTGTTACGTCATAGGGACAGTTTTCAGAAGGTGTTTCTGTAAGAAAAAGAATATGCGATTGGTCGTGCTCGAGATGATGTTGCTCGGCGTCGGTTGGCATTCAATCCACAAATATTTTGGATGTGTATTTTAAATTTTTTATCAAATGTAATAGTCATTTGATCAAAATATAATTTGTTTTAAAAATGGGTAACTAAACAATAAATCCTATTATATAATAAAATACGACGTAGGCCAATATTTCAAGTTAGGATGTAAGAAATAATAAACAGGTGAAAACAAAAGTTTTAAAAATTTAAAAGTTACTAAAATATTTATTCATATTGTTCCCACGTGTTGAGTAAGACGCAATAAAGGTCACCAACAGGCCTTCGTCTATACCTGTTAGAAGTCTGTATACAACTGGGGGCGACAGGTGCCCAGAGGTCGGGTACTTTTTATGGTTTGGCCCTACATGAGTCCTCTAGTGTGTACCCATCAGGGGGTGCTAATAAGTGAGCACCTTCCCCCGACCCGGGCGGCCAAGCCAAGTTTACCGTTCCCGCTAGACACGACAACAGCTTTACGGTTTGCAAAAGCGGGCTAGAGCCCACTATAACTCAGGTACCTCGGGTTCGCCCGTAAGTCCCGTATCACGGTCTAATCAGACCAGTGATCCCTGAGGCAAGTATTCCTACTAAACAAATAATAATAATAAATGCAAAACGGCAGTAAAAATTATAAAAGAGACCTTCCGAAAATTTATTTAAAAGAAAACTGATGAAAACCTAAGACATTACCGATTAGAGAGAAATATATGCAAGAAACTACATAGTAGATGTAGACAAACACTTTCTTAATAAAAAGCTAAAAAATTTGTACCCTACTGGTTCCTGCAATTTCTATAAAGCGGTTTAGGCTGTTCAATGTAATTTTCGTAAGTTTTTTCAACCTCTTATCGATAAGGTTATTTTTTGAGATATTATTTTTCAAAAAAATCTATGCTAAAAGAACCCAAATCAATTCCTAGAGCTTCTTTTTATATGGGGTAGTTCATTTTTTGTAAAAACATCATTCGGTTCTATTTGTCATATAAGAAAAAAAAATTTCCTGATATATGGAAAATGATGACTGTTAAATCTGGCAAAAACTGATCCCACAAATTAGAGACATATATCAATTTTGTCGGTTGTTGCGAAAATATTTAAGAAATACAGAAACGAAAGACAAAACGTATTTCTCAGACCTTGTCTTTTCTCAGCAAGTCTGGAATAAGTAAGTGGAGAAACATGACGAGATTTTCGGTGTTGCTCTTAATGCCATCCATAGTTTTACTGATAATAGCACGCTTCATATGTCTCATTAAATGCCAAATCTTCATGCAGCATCAACTCTTAATGTTGCTAGAGAAGAAAGATCTGTGGTACCGTCCAAGGGCAGTAGCAGAGTTCCTGAATCTGTACTTGGAGCCGGAAGAATAGCACCACATTTCGTCGCTACAACAACAATAACAATGTTGGTAGAGCAAATTTAATATATTTCTTAAACATTTATCTTAAAACAATTATGGAATAGGATCTGTTAAATAGTTTTAATACGAGCAATTTTTGGAATAATTTCTGATGTTTTTCAACTTGACCTTTTAAGCCCACAAATATCCATTTTTTTAAATCAAATACCGATAGTTGGTTTTAAGCAATCTAAGCTTTACCATGCTATATGTCCAGCAGCAACAATAATGCATGTATTTTTATTTAGTTTTGACACTTTTATTGAACCTGAATTTAATTTCGCAAGCTTATTGAATCTTACATATTTCATCTATTTTTTGCAACGAATAAGCCGCCAACACAAACACAACCGAAACTGCCAAGAAAACCTATATACAAAAAGTTACTAACTCAAATTTTGCATGTTGATTTCTTATTTTTATTTTATTTATATTTCTTTTCGCAATTTTCGAATATCCAAATATATCTTGATAATAGCCGTTCCAGCAGCTGTAGATCAACATCATCAAAAGTTGTTCGAATTCTACAAACACAAGAATCGAATATAAACGATACAACTGTTACATACGATGAAACATCAACAACTCTATTCGATTATAACCATACTAAGGATATTGAATACATTTCGCCATCAAATGGAAATCGTTTGAAACAGAATCTACTTAAAGCAAAAAACGATCATGCAAAGTATAAATTTCTATATATGTTCTATAATTTAAAAAAAATAAATTTTATTATTTTTTATATTTAATTTATAAAAATGAATAATTTTGATTTGCTTCATTCATCATCACTTTTGGTTTAATAATTTTGTTCAAATCATGCTTTAAAAGGCCTCTCATAGTAAATGTATTTTAGAATTCAATTACCAACCCGCTATTGTCTTGTAAGAATCTGTTAGTTTTATTTAGATTAATGCTTATTTGTAAATTCAAATATAAAATTATTCCTTTTGAAAGAATTCATTTAATTTAAACAAAATCAAAAAGAATCATTAACTAATCTAATATCGATCTATATCTTTAATTATTTCATAAACCTAAATTTTTTATGATTGATGCAAATTTGCTAAGATGAGAGCTATGACTATTTTATTATAATAAAACAAAATATATGTTTTCAGAATAACACCAGAAACAGATGATGGTAATACAACAGATTTTAACACAATATTACATCGTATGCCTACGAGCGGCCCAAATCCGGGATTGTCAAAAGGGCCAAATGATGACTTGTTGTTGTTAGTAGAAGTTTCAGAAGAAAAACCATCTATATTTATACAAATGTTTATTTATTTTTTTAATTCTTTTTATTTTAGAGTGGACTATGTGTCATGGCGTGGGGCAAATTCTGATTTAGTGCTTGGTCGAAAGGGACTGGCTTGTGGTCCTGATAAAACAAACCGAACTGATCGCAACTATACACCACGTGGTTCTAGTTCACAGTATTACAATGGACCATCAGCGGGGTTAGTTAAAGGTAGTATGTATTCACAAATAAATCGAGGAATGGCTGATGTCAAAGTTAATTAGGTAATCATTATGCTAATTTTATCAAGAAATGCGTTTAATTTATAACGACAAATCAAAAATAAGTTACAATAATTTGTACTACTTGGAACTTGTATCTTTAAACTATGGATTAGTGATATAATTTTAATCTTCATTTCTGAATATCACATATATGTATGTGATGGTTTAAGTCCATTGTTGCTTTTTTAACAGTTTAACTTTAATATTTTAATTATTTAAAAATTTTGTTTTACAAAATCGTTTGAGGGTTTTGTAATTGTCTTGTATAAAAATATATTTATACCAGCGGGCAGTGTCTATTATGGTAAGATATCAGTTAAACGGTTTCGTTAATAATTTTTAATGCATTTATAAAACTACAATTTATAAAAATATAAAAAAAAAATTAACATTTTAATAAATTTAGATATTAAATAATTTTAGTATACAAATAAACATTCACAACAGATTCTGCTCAATTGTTTGAGCTTTATCATACAATATATCTTTATTTGTAATTGAATTTATTTTCATAAGCAATGTACTTAAGTTACATAATTATAAGGATATGTTGTGCTAATGATTTATATAAATTTAATTCAAGATATTTAAAACTGCCTGAAACGAATCCATCCTGACATCCATCAAATAGAATCTTTTATATCAGATATAATCCTACAAGGAAATTCCTGATTTTTAATTTATTTATTCTTTGTGTCTATTTATGTAAGGGATACTTTAAAACATTGTAACTAAATCAACCTTTACCAAATTTTAAAATCTTGAACGTTTATGTTAAAAGTATCTATCCTAAACGATGTTTTAGGCTTCCGTATACACATGAGGTGAAGCACATATACTCTTGTTGTTACCAACTGTTTGTAACGTATAGCCCTTATGCGGTTTGTTCAAAAGATTATATATTATATTCATCCTACATAGTAATTAAAATAAAACAAACATATATTTTCTTAATCATTTATTTTTAAATAATAATGTATCTATGTATATGTATAAGAAATAATGGTACCTTGTCACATGAATTATTTTGTTTTTATGTTAATGTATACCAAAGTATATTACAATAATATATTAAATAATTTCAAATTTAGTTTTATGCAATTAAATAATGTAAATTTTCTGTAATTGATGTATATTACCAATAAAAATACTAAACATCAGCAAAATATGTTCCTTTTACACATTGATTGTAATGAAACTCCTGTTTATTCGATCCGTTATCATATTCCAGAGTGTAGTTTTGTTACAAACCCTTAAATTTTAAAGATAAAATCAGCATGTTTGGAATTTTTCTTCAATGAACCCTATTATCATTAGTCTGTAATCGCAAGATTGAACACTGAATGGAAAGAAATAATGTAGTTCATTCCCGGATTATCAGTTGTAATTTCCCAAGGGCGGTTATAATTCGAAATAATTTTTTGCTAAAAATTTCGAAAGCAAGTATCACCATATCACTCATATACCACTTGCTTGACGCTTGAGGAATTTTCCAAAAAATTATGGGAGTTTATCAACGAACGAGGGGAATTCGTTTAGAAAATGTTTTGCCATTTTTCATTTCTTTATATATTTTTTATGAATTATACGTTGGCCTACTGTGATCAGTTACTTATTTCAAAATAAGACTGATAATTTTTAATACCCCAGTAGGCCAGAAGTATAAATATTTTTTATTAGTATAATTCAAATGTTATTGGTGAAATTAAATGATGTCATTACATTTTAGAGAATTTCATTGGTTTAAATTAAAATAAAACTAAGGCAAAAAATTTTCAATTTAATTGTATACTAACATTACCTACTTCGAGGCAAATCAAACTACAAAAACAAGCCATCATCCAGACAAGACATAAAAACTCGTGTCATCTCCGGCGTTGAACAACAAAATTTAATAGTTGCACAGAAAAACGGTAGCAGTTATTGTAAAAACAATGTTCTTGACAACCAACCAACACCGGCAGATTTATCAGAAAGACCTTTACTAATGTCGACATTCAATGTACAAAATAACTGACGGTCTCTTCTATTTGCAGCTTTGGATCATACGACAAAGAACTTATGGAAAAAACACTTAAGATATGATAGGGTTGAAAACTTCAACAAACGTATATATTATAATACTTTGGTATCCTCTACGGTTCTTTACCGCAATGTACTTATGTACTGTCGAGAAACAATTATTTTGTTTCTTCTACAGACAATGATTTGATAGTTTTATATATTTTTTCAAAATACATATGTAGTCTTTCGCACGAGGAAGGAGTTCATATTTATGAGAAATCAGCTAACGTATGCAGGCAAACACAAAAACTAAACCTAACGTAACTTTAATTAAAATTAACTTATCTTTAAACAAATACTACTAAAATTATTATTAAACCTCGTCCTCGTTCAGTAACATATTTGGAATTCCATCTGATATGGGAAATACTCTACCAGTTTCTGGACACTCAAGGTTCCCCTCAACAATATCTATTTCTAATAAGACATGATGCACTTTTTGTAGAAATTCTTGATCAGATGTATAATTTTCTGGTAGTTCCCGAGGTATATCATTTCCACAACCGACTTTTTCTGCAGCATGAATTACGGTTGCCCAATCAAGCCGAGGTAATATACGATTCATAAATTCGGGATTAAAATCCGCATTTTTAATTTTTTTTTCTGTAATCTAAAAAAGTTAAATTTAATTGTATATGAAACAAATTCCCTAATGTACTATTCATTGGCTTACATTTATTTTAAGTGGATATCCAACTTTAACTCCACGAATAGATTTGGATGTTAAAAAATTATATGTTAACAATTTCATATTTTTTTATTATATTTCACACCACGAAAACACACGTTTTGTTGATTTTAATATGACATAAATAAATCTTTAAACGTTTTTACAACCACCATAGCCTACACAAATTGTGCAAGTAAAGCTTCGTATACACGATGACAGATACGCGATAGTTGCAGTCGTGACAGCGACTTTTATGGTCTGGGGTGCGTTTCGAAATTAACTATGGTTAGCCGCGGTTAACTTTACTCTACCAAATGTCGCAAAGTAAAAAATTTACTGGATGACAGATGTACTATCGTTCCAAAACTATAAAAATTAGTTGTCATAGTAAATTGTGACGTCACTACTTTAACTTTGTTACTCAAGTCTAGAGTGGAGTTTGTTGAGGTTCTAATGTCAAAACATATAAATATTCAAAACGACATGTCAACCGATTTATAAAACACAATATAGTTTAAATTTTCAATTTTTGTTTTCGGAGTGCGGTAAAATCACTATATAACAATTTATTTTATGTTTTACAGGCAAAATTCCAGTTGCAAAACAGTTCTCTACTGTAGTTGCAAAATATCTCTCTGAAGATGATATATAATCGAAACATGTTAGAGAAAATTAATAAGAAAAAACAATTGTTTAATAAATTTTAAAAGTTATTTTGAATATATGAAACAGCGTTTTTTTAAATTGTAAAATCAACAAAGGAATTTTGCCTGTAAAACATAAAATAAATTGTTACAATATAGTTTTTTATAATAAAAGAAAATTTTAATTGTTGTGGAAAAAAATGTTAGAAATTATATTGTTTTTTTGAATATATCGTACATTTAATTATTATTTACTAAGTATTTAATAGTTTTTAGTGAAATGTGTTATTTTTATTTGATACTGAAGACTGAAAAATAAATTATAAAAATAAAAAACATACACTACATTTTTATTTTTATTTATCGTAATTAGAATATTAGTTTTTATTAATTTTGAATTTTTAGCGGTCTTTTACAATTTAACTTTGACAGCTTTACTATGGTAATTTGGTTAATGTGGTTAATTTCGAAACGCACCCCTGAACGAAATACTGTCAAGACAGTTTTGTTTCACTGGGGTGCGTTTCGAAATTAACTATATATGGTTAATCGCGGTTAACCATAAGGTAATAATGTCTCTAATGTCATTTAAAATAGTGACGTCAAGTATCGAATTAAAAGTTTTTGGTTAATTATGGAACGAGATTTGGTAGAGTAAAGTAAACCGCTGTTAACCATAGTTAATTTCGAAACGCACCCCTGTCCTGTCGCACTATCAAAATGGGGTTTGACAGATCATTATCATTTTTCATTTCTGTTATCAGTAGCTCATTTAGTATTGATTTTGTGATTTTAGCAGACGTTTTTTTAATCAATATTTGCATTGTTTTCTTTAAAATTTCAACTAAAACGAAAAACACTGCATCTTTTACCATCCATTTTTCGTATACTACTGTCGAGCAAGCCAATAGCGTGTGAACAGCACTGTTACAATGTCATGGCAGTGGAATTGTCATGACTGTGCTACTGCGATAGTTTACTGTCACCGTGTATACGTCGAGGCTTACACGATGACAATAAACTGTAGCGGTAGATAGTAAAGACAATTCAACTGCCATGACATTGTGACAGTGCTGTTCACACGGCATTGACAACAAAATCATAAAAAATCAACACTGCAAAAACCTCCGTATAGTTAGCAGGCAAATTTGGTATTCTCTATTATTATCTATAATATAATAGCCGTGAGTCTATCCCTCTATACGGTCGTAACGCTTATGTGGCAATGTGGGTAGTGCGTTCGACTAATGATCTAATGGTCGTGAGTTAAAATCATGGCGTAGTACATTTTTTATTGCTTTGTTTTTTTATTTTTTTTTTTAAAATAACGTTAAAATTATTCTTTTTATTTATTCATACATACATAAAAATCATAAAAATTGTTTTACGATAGTGCAATTTGATCGATAATGCAGTTTTTATAGCATTTTATTGCACTGTCATTGCCCGTTTCGTTCAAATTATTATCATTTCGCTATTAACAAGAAAATTAATTATTTTTTTGACAGGCAGTGCTAAAAATCATATAATAGTGGTTTCCGATAATTATTCTCGATAATCAAATGTCATTCCTGTGAAATAAAATAAGGAAAAACAGAAACTACTATTTGAGTATAATATGCTTAGATAACAGGGGTACGTTCCGAAACTTTGCTATAATTAAATATTTAATGCACCAATCAAATCACCGTATTAAAATATTTAATAACTACAGTTAAATAATTTCTGAACGACGATCATTAAGTAAAATATTAAATACACAAATACTAATACAATCTGTTAAAATCGTATGTCAGCATAATTCTTTCATAAAATGTTTCAATTGAATAAAATTAAAACCGAAAAAATTAAAAACTAAGATAGAAATTACTAACCATATTGTTATAGAAAACTTGCATTTCATTCAGAATTTGAAGAATATATATGCTGCAATTTCAAAATAAATTGAACTGTCAATTTGAAATCTTTAAATTTTAAATAATGGTTATGTATATGTCTATTTAATTTTTAACTCTACTCGAGAGCACATTTAATTTTTTAATAAATGTGGGCGGGGCGTAGTGTGTTTCTGAACGCAAACATCTGTCAAATAGTTAAATATTAACTTTACTATTTCGTTTCTGAACGACCGTATTTAAATATTATTTAAATATATACTAGTTTCCCACCGTAGCAATTTGCTAGCTAGCATAGTTTAATAAAGTATAATAGCAACGGTGTGAAAGCAAACTATCACAACAATAATTTTAAATTTGCTTTTTTCATTTGCTAGCTAGTAAATATAATACTTATCAAATAAAGTATAATATCAACGGTGTGAAACGTAATTATTATTTTATAGGTGAAATGTCATTTTATGGAATTTGTAAACATTGTGTTTTCTTGCGATTTTTAGCTTGTAAGATTCATTTCTGATATTTAATAAATTAAAGTGTATGTATTAATTGTTGATTATGATATGGATATGTTTAGTATAGCATTATAAAGGAAAAGGACATGAAAAACGTAGTCAACGTAGACGTTTGGTTTTCGTGAGAGAATTATTTAAAAAAGACGTTATAGAATAAAACTTATATGTATTTTATGCTGTTCAAAAACAATGGCAGGGCTGGTCTAAATCTAGTTTGATTTTCTCTGGGTTGTAAATTTCATTTTAAAAACTATAACGCTAATATCAAATATAAAATTGACAGTACGGTATTTTGATATATCAATTTTATTCTAGTGTCAAGTTAGGTTTGGTTTCCCACCGAAACATTATCTTAATATAATATGAACGGTGAGAAATCAAACTAATATCAAATATTTGCTATACTACATAGTAAATTTCTGCGGTGGGAAACTAGTAATAGTTAGTTATAGTAATGTTTCAGAACGTACCCCAGCTCATTGTTTTGCTATCGGTGTAAATGAGTATAAAACGGTTTTTATTTTAATGGTAAGATTACATACAGTCAAAAACAGTCAAATACAATCTCCGTAAAAAGCAGTAAAAATCTGGTAGCCACACACACAACTTTAAATAAATGACAAAAAACTAAAATTGACATATTACTTCAAAATGTTTTTAGTAGTTGTTATTTGTTTTATGTTTCTTAAAAGTGATACCTGTGATCGTTTTTGTTAGTTTGGTAAATGGTTATATTTAATGATGAAAATAATAAAAATATAATTTTTGTAAATTATAAAAACAAACAAATTGCAATTAAAATATAATTGGTTTTGTATGTGATACTAAAGTTATATACATTTTTAAAAAGTAATTACCATAGTTTATCAAATTTAATATTAATTAAATGTATATTGCTTGCTTCTTTTTATTATCAAAAATTTAACATAATTCTTATTGGAATATATTTTTTTTTTGTTGGTGAGTTATTTTCTCATGGACCATTTCAAAGGTTTATGTTTTAAAATCAATATATATTATTATATTATATATATTAATATTGTTGGATATATTATTATTATATGTATAAAATATGTTCGTCGAATTAAGATTTTAGTTTGTTTTCTTTAAATATGCAAGAAAAATCATCAATTATTCTGTTTTGTATTGTATTAAAATTCAACATTTGCATAGATATTTTATTTTGCATTGCGATTCGAATTTACTTGGTTAATACAAGTTTATTGGTTTTATTTAGAATTAAAATGGGTTGAATGCATTTAAATTTTTGATAAGGCAATTTTTTATGCTTCATAATAAATTGATGACCTCCAAATGAATTTTATTTTTATTTATTCGTTACATTTTTCTTTTGAAATAAAAACATTATTGTTATACAGTTACATCCGGGATTGCTCATTGATATAATATACCTATATGTTTATTGTTATTGAGAAACCATTTAGAATATTGAGACATTTCTAATTAAACTTTATGTTGAAAAAAATGCAAAAATAATTTGCAGGTGTGAATTAATTATTTTATAGAGCAGTGTTTCTCAAACGAATGCAATGTTTATAGCGCCTTGGTTATATTTTATATAATATTTATATTTTTTTTTACTTTTTATCAAACAAGATAAAGACTACATAGATGGAAAGTTAAGAAGACAGTAAAAAAGTACGCAAATTGAATAAAAATATTAAACCATTTCTATCAGAAACAGGAGTTCATAATTGTTCTCCTGTAATCCAATTAGTTGACCTCTCATTGCAGCATAAAAGTTTGTTGAAGATATAAAATTGTATAAATTGGTCCTTAAAATCCACTTAATTTAAATCAGTCAATCGCCGTTACGTAGAATTGTATTTAAAATAATATTTCGAAATAGACGTTCTTCTGAACTTAAAACGTTCTATCGATGACTGATGAGCAACGTTAATTTGATTCTCAAATGTATTTAAAATTAAAAGAAACACAAAAGTGTACCATGTAAAGATGTTGATATTCAATAAAACCAATCTACATATATTGACTTAAATATAACTTCAAGTAATTATTAGTTCCCTAAATACATTGGGAAATATATGTGCATGCGTTAAAATGTCTTCAACAAATTCAAATGTTGGTAAAAGTTATCAAATGTAATCAATATTTTCCACAATAGTTTCATTATGAGTACGAATCTGAAAACATCCCAAATTCAGGCAGGCGGCTTCAAATAGTTGCTTGAGTACTACACATGAAAGGATCAGGATCTTTTGTTGATTTATAATTTTTTTAACTTTTGATTTACGGGTGTGACAACCTCGCGTATTCCAGTCCTTGCTATTGACATACGAGTAAACGTAACATATCATACCATTTTCAATTGCTTGATGATACCTCGCTGTTGCTTGCTTGAAGATATTCATATAACTAAGCTTTCATATAACTTTATCTGGACTTTAATCATTGAGGAAGACAGTCGCCACATTTCCAATATTATGTGTTGCCCTGTAGGAGTCGCAAAAATATCACAACAACACACAAAACCTTTCAAAACTTAGGTCTCACAACAACATGCGTACTAAGGTGTAATCTCATTTTTTTTATTGAATGGAAAAAGGTCATCACAAAATATCACATAGGCCAATATTTTATGATAGGATAAATAAAACAAAATAAGAGATTAAAGGCAATTTTTTTCTTCAAGAATTTGCAGAACATAACTAAAATTTGGTTGCCAATATTCGAAAAGTTGATTAGTTGTTGATCGTGTGACTTTATTATGTATAGGATTTATTGTTTAGTATTACTTAAAATACAAAAAAAAATTACTGTTCATAAACACCTCAAAACGCATGTTGTTGTGTGACCTAGATTTTACAATGTTAATATATGTTGTGCTGTTGTGATACATAAAACAAGAGCTGTAGTTGGCATATTGCAATAAAAAAAATCAATAAAAAGCATGTAAATTATATAAAAAAAGAAATCTTACATTCTAAATTATATATGATGATCCACTTCTTATCGATAACAACTTCCGATAATCGCACTAACACTCCACTATCTGAAACAATAGCAGACAAACGACTTGATGCCGTATTTTGATTTTCGTCTGCTTCCATTATATATATTTTTCCAAACATCACTGATCACACACTCAAAACTATCAGCCATTATTCCTTCGGTTTTTGTGCATCAAATCTTAAATACAATTTTTTAAATACAAAAAAAAATATCCAAACGATGCGTAGGTTTTAACAAAATACAAATGCTATTGCTAAGTAGATAAAAATAAAATTAAAAATCAGAGAATAAGTTTGAGAATTGTAAAGGTTCACCGCGTAAGTTTTGGGAATATCTCAAGTTTTCTATTTAAATAAATCTCCTAGTAAAATGACAAACGTGGCTGAAAATTAGGTCACAAATAACTAAAGATGAGCGAATAATTACGGATGAATTCTGTAACTTTTTTACAGCGCCTAACTCAGTTACATCTCCAAAGGTGTATTTTATTTGCAAATTACACTAACAAACACATGTATCCAAATCCAAAATCTCAAAACTAAGGAATTGTTGGTTTTGAAAATCTGGAATTGCGTTTTAGTTCGCGTATTCAATATGAACGTCGCAGCGTCTCAAATTTTTGCACCTATAGGTTGTCAGAGTGTGGAATTTTGTTTATGTTTTTTACTTAAACATTTATTTATAAGTTTCGTTTTCAATAAAAAAGCATTACTTTCAAACTAATAACGATGAACAATTTTCAATTTGATTTTCATATTTTCTATTTACTTTCTTTACAAGTACTACCAACCTCCAGAAACCGATATATGTCCAAATCCAATTCTTTGGTTCGTTTATTTGAAATGTGTTTTTTGACACTTTAATAGGAATTCCAGTTGGGCAGATAAAATACTACTGAAGTAACACTATAAGTCAATTTTGTCAGATTGCCTGTTTGCATAATAACCATTTTTTAATTGAACTTATCAATGTCCTACAAATGTAAAGCATTATTAGTAATTTGAAAAACAATTCGACATCAGCTTATGATTTAGTTTCCTCTGAATTTTTTAACAAAATTTCAAGAGTCAAATAAGCATGCTTCTCGTAAAACTAATAAATGAAAGCATAACAAATAATCAATTTCCTGGTGTTCTATAGCTAAGTTATTCCTATTTTTAAAGCAGGTTGGACGGTCAACGTACAAAATTATAGACCTATATCGTTATTGAGTGTGTTCTCTAAAATTTTCGAAAAGGTAATTTCTTCGAGGCTGATTGCTTTTCTTGATAATAATAATGTGATCTCAGCAAACCTATACACATACCAATACAGTCAAAAAAAATGTTCGTAAAATTTACAGAAATGTGCTTCGATTCAACACGCATTTCTGTTACTTTTGATCCTACAAATTGTTCGTTGAATACAACAAATTAATGTCAGTTGAATTTATTTTACCAAAAATTTTTAACGAACAGTTTGTAAATTTTACAGACATGTTTGTTAATTATTACGAACAAAACGACAACCGGACTGTTAAAATAACGAACATGTTTGTTAACTTTTGACATTTTATTTTATTAATTTTATCAAATATTTCCAAAACTATTAGTTAGATATAATTAGTTTATATTTTATTATAATACTATTAAATTACTTAGAGTTTTTCTAAAATGACTTTAATTAAAATTTACCGAAACAAAATTTACCCTTATAGACATCTTTAAAACAAAACTGTTGACTTTTACTAAATTTTTTAAAACATTCAAATAATTTAATTTCACTAAAATTCACCAAAATTTCACTCATGTTTTAGAAAATTTAATTGACACTAGATACTAGACATTAGATACTTTCAAACTTTTTCTTAAAACTTACTATTCAGTAAATTATTTGTGATATAACATCACCCCGATGGAAAATACCATAATTTTACCATAATTTTTTAGATTCAGTTCTTATACTATGCTTTTTATTTCACAAAATTTCACTTTTACTGTACTTCCACTAAGTTCACTATAAATTTCAAGCCCTTACTACTCGAATTTTTTCATATTTATATTTTTGGTTTTTGGCTATTTTATTCAACAAACGAAAATCAACGAACTGCTTGTAAAGGTAGTTAAAAATATTTAACAAACATGTTTGTTGAAAACTGACAATTAACAAACATATTTGTTAAAACAAAAGAAAATAAAATAATGTGTCCTTTAAATAAATTCAACAGACCATTGTTTGTTGTATTAAGAACTCAAACACAACACTGACCTGCTTGGCGCTAACCGATATTATCAGTAAAGAAATTGACATCAAACAACACGTTTCTTGTCAATTTCTTTATAACAAAAATGCTTTTGATTCTGTTGATCATCCTTCATTATTGTTTAAACTAAAAGAAGCAGGATTCACAAGTCAGGCTTATGAATTCTTTTTAAGTTATCTGGAAAACCGAAGCAATATTTTTCAATAGTGATAGTCAGTTGAAAAAATTGAAAATGGAGTACCGCAAGGCTTCGTCTTGGGACCACTACTCTTTCTGATATATATTAACGATATTTGTAAACTACCCTTAAAGGGTCAAATTTTTCTTTATGCTGATGATGCAGTCCTGGTTTATTCATGTGATTCTTTACTACAACTTTTTCAAAATATGCAACACGATCTCGATTTACTCTGTCATTGACTTATGCAGTCTCATCTTAATTATAATGTGTCCAAAACAAAGTATAAAAATGCATCGAAATTCAAACTGAAGGTTTGCAGTTAAGTTAGTGTAGACAAATTATTGAAAGAGTACAAGTTTAAACTACTTTGGTCTTATGATTGGTTCAGATTTTAAATTGGAACAACACGTTTATTAAATAAAGAGTAAAATTGTTCCATACAATTTTGCCATAAAAAAATTACGCAAGTTGCTCTCAAAAAGATGTTTGATTCTGATTTATAATTCCTACATTTTGTCTCATTTTGTGTACATGAATCCCATCTGGAGTGGAACTTCCAACTATCTTATTCAAAAGCTATCGATTTTACAAAAAAGAGCTATAAAATATATATTTAATGTTCCGGTTGTTTTTCCAAGTCATCATTTATTCGTTGACTTTATACCTCTTCAGATCCGGATTGAAAAAGAATTGATCCTTCTAATTTTTAAGGCTACAACGCACCGCTTCAAAAATAGCTTAACTCTTAATGTGCTACCTGCAGATATAAAATATGAGTCTAATCTCAATAAGTAACTCATCATCTAAGATTTATCCACAAAATGTAGATTTATTTATATGGGCATTAAATTATTTATGGTTTTATTTATAATAATTTATTAATGATTCGTAAAGTATTGTATAAGTGTATATGATATAATTATTGTTTGATTTTATTTGCATATGTTTTTTTTTATTACATTCTGTTAGCTTAATTTTTATATTGTATAATTAAATTCTGATATACTTATGTAGATGATTTTCGATGTTAAAAAATATTGTCAAATTTTGGAATGCCACATTATAGCATATTTATGCTAAAGTGGCTATAATAACAAATAAATTAAAAGAAAAAATTCATTACTATATGGTTTTACATTCTCATGCAATGAGGCCAATACCAAATAAAATTTATCCCCCAATGCCATGGAATATAGCCATGAATGTATATCCAGTATTAAATCCATTAAAAAAGACTCGACTTCACAATGCAATTGACTACCACGACCAAGCTTTTTACCTGCCAGATCCATGTATTTTATATTAAAAATATCTTCAAATAATACTCCTCACTTTCAAAATAAACGGTTCATATATATATGGAATTTAAGCTACATTGAAATGAAAAATAGAACAAATACATTATTTCAATTTAAAATAATTTTACCCGATTTGTAGAAAACTATATTTAATTATTATTTAAGTGGAGTTTTTTTCTGAGAAATTCTGAGAAATTTTCTTATATTCACTTTGAATAATCACGAACAAAAATACACATCATATCACATATCAGTTCATTTTTTTATTTTTATTTAAAATTTACATAATTTTTTTACATATCTTAGTTTTACAATAATGCTTTATTTTTTTGTTTTTAATTTTAAATTCCAAATTCACTCAAAATATTTATTAATAACTCAATTTTATTTAAAATAATCTTTACTAGATGTTCATTCTACATTCAATTGAAAATACCTGTCGATGAAATTTTGAATTTCGAAACATGTAGTAAAGATTGTTTTAAATAAAATTGATTTATTAAAGAATATTTTGAGTGAATTTGAATTTTACAATTAAAAACAAAAAAAATAAAAATAAAATATGTTTTACTCAAGTCGCTCCGGAGAAAGTTTTATTTTAATTACAATAATGATCTTTTCATTTTGATTTAAAATTACATACTTATTCCAATCGAACATTTGATCGAGTATAAATAGTAAGATTCGCCGCTTCCATCCCTTTCATCGTACAGAAATAAAAAAATTTCCCCACATCACCCCCAAAAAAATTCCTCAACAAACAATTCTACCCAAACGAGATAACACTCTCTTCTACAACTACAGACAACCATTTCTCCTTATTATAAACTGCACAACCGTATTATATCTACGTATAATATTATGACCAGTCTTTACATTACAAAAATTCTGATCATTCATGTAGATGGAAACACGTATTATTATCATTGAGTGACGTAATAAAGCAATTAACTGATAAAATTAATGTGAATTTTCGAAGGTTAGTAGGAATATTATTATCCCGTACAATCCTAAGACACTTGTGTTGTTAGTATTGACTGTTTCCAATCAATTAGAAATAAATTTGCGACAGAGTCAAGTATATTTGTGAATCATATGAATTTTTCAATTCCAAATCAGTTTTTGGGTTTATATAAATAAACCTTACAGTTATAATTAAATAAAAACAACTTTTTTCTAAACGTGTTTCGGTTGAGATTCGAACTCGTAACCTTATCAATACCATGAGTTCAAATCCTTTGGTAGTTTGGTAGACACGCTATCAACTGCACCGCAGAGTTGATGATTGGAAACATTTTAATTTTCGTTTTGACACAGTTTTCGTTTCGTACAGTAAAAATTTTAACAAATCCCACTGTGAAGTATTTTTATTTTCTAAACAGGTATTTAACTTGTCCATACACTAACAGTTACATATGTTTTCCCTAACCTATACAAAAACTCCCAAAAAATATTTCTTTTTTACAATGTACACCCCATTTACTGTAGAAGTTTAAAAAAACCTTATTCGATGTAGTTTGGTTTGTTGAGTACGATTCTAACCATACCTTGAACTAAAAAATTGACGTTTCGCTCTTAGCCCCGAAGAACTATTAAAAACTGTGTTATGAGTTCAACGATCACCCAAGTTATAGTGAATTTGTTGTTTTTTTTTCTGATTGATTCAAAAAGTAAGGTTATTTTCGTATTCAGCACACAAAAATACATCAGAAAATAGTTTCTATTATATGATCCGATGGCTTTGGCAAGTATGACATCGAAAAATACTAATTTCATCTTGAGGTGGTTGACTTGCAGTCGCCGTACTGGTCCGCCATTTTAAATTTTCCAAAACGGCCACATCTAAAATTAAACTGGAAAGTTATAGCTAAAAAATGAGCCTAACCGGAATTTTATAGGTTGCTCCAATTTTCGAACAGAGGGGGGTGGCCGAGTTGACAGAGAATACCCATATACATTAATTAAAATAAAATTAAAAAATTACAATGAAAAATATTAAAACACATAACACCTTAATCACTATTATTGTAGTACTAGGAGGGCCCGGCGTGCTTCGCTACGCTTATAAATAAAGTTTTTGCGTAGACATTTTGTTGACGTAGAAGCAATGATTTCAAAAAGTGGTAATGAGAAATGCTAGCATATAATTTTTAATTTTTCTTTTTAAATATATGAATGAAAAATAATCAGAACTCTAGCTGATCAGTTCAGATATATGAAAAATTAGCGATCAAATAAGTTAGAAATCAAATAAGCTTACTTGAAAACTAATTTGATCGCTAATTTTTCCTATATCCGAACTGATCAGCTAGAGTTCTGATTATTTTTCATTCATATATTTAAAACGAAAAATTAAAAATTATATGCTAGCATTTCTCGTTACCACTTTTTGAAATCATTGCTTCTACGTCAACAAAATGTCTACGCAAAAACTTTATTTATAAGCGTAGCGAAGCACGCCGGGCCCTCCTAGTTTTTACTAATATACTACGCATACGATACGTTTATTACTACCCACTACCAAAGAATATATAAAAAAGAAAATATAAAAAAATAAATTTCATCATTCATAAAAACCAACATTATTACGCATATAGTCTCTTTTATTCCGACGACTTGATCTAACCTTTCATGTACGAAGACATAAGAAGACTAAAATGAAATTCCATCTACCAAAGAATATATAAAAAAGAAAATATAAAAAAATAAAATAAATTTTTAAGTTTTAAATTTAATTTCGTTTTTGTATGTATGTAAACTTATAATGCATATGTATAAAAAAAGTTTTTCGTATATAATAACTTTTTTATTTATAATCCGAAAAATCCCAATCCCAGAAATAGGTTACAGTAATATCATTAGCACTGAAAATTGAAATCAATCAAAATTCGAATAAAAAAGCCTTATGCTCCACAAAATTTTGGGTTAGCGTATTAATATACAAGATTTCAGCTAAGCTGAGCAGCGATAACTAAAACATACATGAAACGATTTTAACTATATATTTCTAAAATGGATAATGCTCTAGTGAATTTTAACCAAATGAAATTTCAGCTAGGGGTGAAATACGAAAAACCAAATCAATGCCTGATTCTTTGTGCGTACATCGTACAAATGGAATGCTTTGCCTGAATCAATAGTCTCGAGTAGTGTTTCTTTTTCTCGAGAAATTTAACAAAATATTAACGTAAGTCGAATTGATAACGTTAATTTTCATTTTAAATTGGTCTATTGTTTAGTTTTAACTTTATCTACCTATGTTCTCGAGAAATATTTAAGATTTTTGTTACATTTCTTGAGAATTCTCCAGAAATATTTCTCGAGAAGAAACACTAGTCTCGAGTGCCTTCAATCTACAAACATTTAAAAAAGGCGTTCACCAACACCTCAAGACCCCTGTTGTTGTTGGACCTATAAGGTCTTAAAAGGTATACATGTGTTGTTGTAACGCATCCAACTACACAACATTTTTTATTAAAAAAAAAAAATCAAAAATAAGGTGATCCTAAAAGGGTATTGTAAATCAGGCCGGTGACGGCCCCCATCAGATTGTCCTAATAAGGTTTGCCCTTTCCGGACTGACCAGGACTGATCACGCCCTGACTGTGTTCAGGCTTTCCCTAACTAATTTCTGCGCGGGTACTTGAGCCTTTAAAAAGAGTTTTTTGTTTGATATACATCGCTGCCCTAAACTATAACCAATGTCCTCATACAAGTTTTTTGCCGAAAACTATATCAAAATCTTGATCAAAGTCTTGATATCTTAGAGCTGTGAGATTTCAGCCCCTTCATATTTTTTCCTTCAAGTCAAATCAACTTGTCAATGCTTCCATAATATACATAATATTTTGAATTCCACTTTAACAACAAAAAATATATGAAGATGAAAAGTTTTCAATAACTTGAACATCGAAATTAAAAATATGTCAACCAACAACTCTGCAGTGCAGTTGATAAATGTGTCTGCCAAAAGATCCGAACTCTCTGGCATTAAAAAGCTTACAAGTTTGGCTCCCAACCGAAACATGTAGGTATAGACAAATGTAGTTTTAATGTAATAAACTGAATGGTTTATTCAAAGAAACCCAAAACTGATTTCGAATTGAAAAATCAAAGGATTCACAAAGTTGCTTGAGTATGATTACTCATTTTCGATAAAAAATATACATAATGTGCATTAAATACGTTTTCCATCCGTGTCTATGTAAGCAAGGCGAATATGTTCTCAATTTCGACATCAACGTTCATTACCAATTCCTCAAACATTTCCTTTAGTTTGTCAATAACTGTTTTCCAAGCCTTCTAGTTTTTGTTTTTGATGGCGATTTCACTATTGAGTTTTACTTAAATAATCTATTATTCTTTTTTTTAAATAGCATGTGACGTATTTTAAAAAAAAATACGTTAAAATTGATAGTTTTATTCGTATTAATAATAAAGCTTAACCACAAAAAGAATGATAGTTGGTTTCATTGTTCGATTGTTTTTAATATATGACGTAACAATCTTATCAAGTTAAAAACAGTGTAAGATTGGATGGTGGATGACATGATCAATTTAATTTCTCTTTTTAATATTTAACATTTTATCGTTTCTTTGGTGTTTAGTGAATATTTACTTTTAGATGTAGATGTCCAAATAATTAAATTCATTACGATGCGATGAAGCATAGTAGAGAAGGTGCAGATTCGTTATGTCATGACTATAGTATAACCCAATTTTTATTACAAATCTTTTGAAAATATCAACTCGATTTCATTAGAGTCTGTTTTAGGTAGATTTCATATAAAAATCTACCTATTGCAATTTTTGTGCCAAACGACTATATATGATAAGCGGAAACGAAAAAACAAAAAAAAATGTATATATACATATATATATATCTATATATATATATATATATATATATATATATATATATATATATATATATATATATATATATATATATATATATATATACAGTAATCCCTCGAACTGCGCGGGTTCTGACTGCGCGGTTTCAGAGTTGTGCGATTTTGTTTTTACCACTAAAATTTCGCATTGCGCGGTAAAAGTTTCGCAGCAGCGCGTACATATTTTTCCATTTCTCTTTTTCTCCTTCGTACATACTATTTTTCGTGCAATATACACATGAAATTTGGTGAATCCCCTTAAATTGTGTGATGTGACTTGTAATTTGTACATACACATAAATATGTACATATTTCGCATTTTGTTTTCGAAACTCTTCATGTAAAGACGTGTTAAAGTGAGAATTTACTTTAATTTTTTAATAATTTTATGTAATACATTGTTGGAGTTAACCGTTGTTTTCTTATTGAAAAAGGAATACGTAATTATAGATAACAGTTTTTTTTAATTTAGTGCAGATTTACATATATTAAAGTGAGTGTTACACCAACTTCTCCAGTTTTATTTTACTCTATTTAAGGTAAAAGGTTTTTTATTTAAGGTAAAATTTTTTTGTTGTTAAAGATTTAATGTTGAAGAACATTTTTTTACAGTTTTATAAAATCCCGTAAAATGAACGAGGCTAGAAAAAGAAAAATTTTAACATTGGAGGCAAAACTAGCAATTGTTAAAGCAATAGAGAATGGCGAAAAATTATCTGTATTAGCTAAGAGACATAATATAAATGAATCAAGCATAAGCAGAATTAGATTAAATGCTGAGAAAATTAAAATTTCAGTTGCCTGTTCTACACCATTATCTTCAAAAACCACAAAAAAAAATTCGAAATTCTGTAATAGAGAAGACTGAAAAATTGCTAAGCTTCTGGATAGAGGACCAAAATCAAAAAAGAATGTCACTTAGTTCAGGCATTATTCGTAGTAAAGCCTTATCAATTTTTATTCATTTGAAAAAGTAAGAGCAGTCTTCAACCAATTCTGGGGATCTTCAATTCTCAGCCAGTAAAGGTTGGTTTGAAAGGTTTAAAAGACGGCAAAACTTACACAGCATAAAATTAATGGGGGAAGTGGCTAGTGCTGATACTGTAGCGGCTTCTGCATTTCCAAAATTTTTGAAAGATCTAATAGAAAGTGGTGAATATCTATCAAAGCAAGTTTTCAATGCCGACGAGACTGGCCTATTCTGGAAACGTATGCCGAGTAGAACGTTTATATCGAAAGAAGAGAAGTCTGCTCCTGGTTTCAAGGTTGCAAAAGATAGATTATCACTCTTGTTATGTGGAAATGCTGCTGGGGATTATAAGAACAAAGCACTGTTAGTTTATAAATCTGAAAATCCCCGAGCTTTTAAAAGAATTTCAAAGAATTCACTACCAGTCTATTGGAAATCGAATAAGAAAGCTTGGATGACAGGTAAAATTTTCGAAGACTGGTTTTTAAATTGCTTTTGCGTAGAAGCTGAGAACTATTGCAAAAGAGAAAACATTGCCTTCAAGATATTGCTCATTCTTGACAATGCACCAAGTCATCCAGCATATTTAGCTGATTTGCATCCAAATGTTAAGGTAATATTTCTTCCCCGAACACGACCTCGTTAATTCAACCCATGGACCAAGGTGTCATTGCTGCATTTAACCTATATTATCTTAGAAGAACGTTTTTCCAACTAATTGAAGCTACAGATGGACCAAATAAACTCTCAATTGGTGAATATTGGCAACAATACAACATCTTAGACGCCGTACAAAATATTAAATTTGCTTGGGATGAGGTAAAGAACACAACTTTGAATGCCGTTTGGAAAAAAATATGTCCTGAGTGCTGCATCAGAGAAGCAGTTGTGGATATGCCAGCACTAGTGGAAATTGTGGAAACGGGTAAAAAAATTGGTGGTGAAGGATTTGATGATATAGGTTCAAAAGATATTTCTGAAGTTATTGAATGCGCTCAAGAAGATCTTTCTGTTGAAGATATGGTAACGTATTTCGCAGATAATAATGTCGAAAAAGACGAAAGTGATGATGCAGAAATAGTCGAAAAAAAAAATTAAGTATCAAAGCACTGATAGAATTTTTGAAAATTGGCAATCAACTTGGTGAAGAAGCCATCAACTTAGACCCTGATTTGGAGCGTGCTTTAATATTCCGCAGACGTTTGACCGAAGCTTTAGCGCCGTATAAGGAACTTTACAATTCAAAAGATAAAAAGCAATCACTATTAACAAGTTTTTTTTACAAAACCCTTAACGGAAATATCAAATTCATCAGAAGACATGAAAATGAAATGATGTTTAAAGAGGTTTTGTTTTACATATATGTATTTCTATAAATTAATTTATAATTTTTATTTATTTTTTGTTTGTGTTTAAATTTTATTTATATGTAATATAACTAGTCACTGAATAAAGACTTTATTTGAACTATGCACTTTCTTAAAATTAAATTTTTTATGAGAAATTTAGGATTTGGAACGTATTCCCCAAATTTAATACAAAAGTGGGTTCACATTGCGCGGTTTCGGTTTGCGCGCTGTTTTTTCAGAACGTAACTACCGCGCAGATCGAGGGATTACTGTATATATATATATATATATATATATATATATATATATATATATATATATATATATATATATATATATATATATATATATATATATATATATATATATATATATATATATATATATATATATATATATATATATATATATATATATATATATATATATATATATATATATATATATATATATATATATATATATATATATATATATATATATATATATATATATATATATATATATATATATATATATATATATATTTATATATATATATATATATATATATATATATATATATATATATATATATATATATATATATATATATATATATATATATATATATATATATATATATATATATATATATATATATATATATATATATATATAATATATATATTTATATATATATATATATATATATACATATATATATATATATATATATATATATATATATATATATATATATATATATATATATATATATATATATATATATATATATATATATATATATATATATATATATATATATATATATATATATATATATATATATATATATGTATATATATATATATATATATATATATATATATATATATATATATATATATATATATATATATATATATATATATATATATATATATATATATATATATATATATATATATATATATATATATATATATACTTATATATATATATATATATATATATATATATATATATATATATATATATATATATATATATATATATATATATATATATATATATATATATATATATATATATATATATATATATATATATTGTAACGACTCTTCGTTGGTTCTTTTAGATTATTGAGCAAATACGACAGTAAAAAGACAGATCTTTAGTTAACAAAATCCCAAACTTTATTTATCAACCAAATTACAGCAGCTTCCGTTTTTCCTTACAATAAATTCCAGGGTCTCCAATTTATGTACAATAAACTTCACCGCTTTTCCACAATTTGAATCAATAATATTCGGAATCGTAAAATCTGTATTTACTATTCCCAAAGTTCAGATTCTTTCACTATTAGTACCCAGGCTCAAGTACCTCCGATTATTCCTTATACTTTCGAATATTTGTAAAACACTTTTAATTGCAAAATTAAAACTGACTCTCTGATATTTTTGTTTGCTTATTTATATCGAAAAATAAATAGATCGAAACTTCTATAATCCACTAGAAATCAATACTACGTAGTCCGTACATCTGAAATAGGCCACACCTGTTTTCATTCATACTTGCATTTGTATTAGCGAACTCAAATTTAATTTATGCAAGATGTATTAGGTAACTCCTTTTAATCCAGTAATGTAAACATTTGTATAACAAATTTAATTTACATTAATTTATGCAATACAATTTGCAATACAAGTAAAAGATTGAAAAAGGAGTTAACTTTTAATTAATGAATGAGTAAATAAAATTAACCCATTCTGGACGAAGTTTATTACATTGCCCTCCATTTAGTTTTGTTCGTCCCGAACAATATCAGAGATCGCATTGGTGCTGTTACCTTGGTACGGTGCCAACCTTTGCAGATGTATCACTTTCATCTTGGTACGGGGTCCCTTTTGTATGCGGTAGATAACATCATTAATTCGTTTGATTATTTTATATGGGCCTTCCCAATCTGGCTGCAGCTTGGGTGATCTTCCCTTAGTTCTTCTGGGGTTGTATAGCCATACCAATTCTCCTTCTTGAAAACCGCCACTATTTGCATTTATGTCGTACCTGGTTTTCATTTTGTCACTGGCAATCTTAATGTGGTCTCGAACCTGCTGATGGATTTTATTCATCTTCTCCCTTAGTTGTCCCACATAATCTGTTTTCGTGGATACCAGACCTCCTGGGATGCCGAACTCGATGTCACTAGGAAGATGTAGTTCTCTTCCGAACATGATATTCGCTGGCGTTTCACTTGTCGTATCGTGCACTGCGCTACGATAGGCCATCAAGAATAACGGAAGATCCTTGTCCCAATTTCTTTGGTTGGCTTCTACTACCTTTGACAAATGTTCTTCCATGGTTCGGTTGAATCGTTCTACCATGCCATCCGACTGCGGGTTCATAGGTGTAGTTCGTGTTTTTCTAATGTCGAGTGTTCTGCACAGCTTTTCCATCAGTTGAGATTCGAAATTCCTTCCCTGGTCGGTATGCAACTCGAGCGGTGTTCCATATCTGCAAACCCATTCATTGACTAATGTTTCCGCGACCGTAACTGCTTCCTGGTTCGGTATTGCGTAGGCTTCCGGCCATTTTGTAAAGTAATCAATGACCACCATGATGTATTTGTTACCTTTTGTCGTTTCCGGAAATGGCCCCGCGATGTCTATAGCAATTCTCTCCATTGGGGCACCCACATTGTACTGTTGCATCTCTCCTCGAGTTCTAGTTTTTGGTCCTTTGCTCGCTGCACAAGTATCGCATCGCCGACACCATTGCTCCACGTCTGTTCGATACCTTACCCAATAAAACCTCTCCCTTACTTTGGCTAGGGTTTTATTGACTCCCAGGTGTCCTCCAGAAATACTTCCATGCAGCTTTCCCAGTACCTCTTCCACTCGACTTGATGGCAACACCAGTTGTTCTAACACTTTCTTTCCATCAGCGGACTCCCATTTTCTTTTAAGTATCCCGTTGTCCATAAATAGTGAGTCCCATTGCGCCCAGTAGCATTTTACCTCCGTACTTAAAGGTGCGACCTCTTTCCACTCCGGTCGCCTTCCCTCAGTTTTCCAATTCAATATTGGAGCCATAGCTGGATCTTCCAGCTGCTCTCTTTTAATTGCCTCGGTACACCAATCTTCAGGAGTTTGGAACTTGATTTGGTTCACTTTCATTGCCTCATTTCCCTCAGTTCTGCTACATGACTTGCACTCCTCTATACAGGGTCTTCTGGACAGGGCATCGGCGTTACCATGGATCCTCCCCTTGCGGTGTTCAACTTTGAAGTCGTAGTTCTGCAGGATCTCTATCCATCTTGCTGCTTGTCCTTCAGGAAATTTGAATTGTAATAACCATTTTAGAGCAGCATGGTCCGTGCGAATCAGGAATGGTTGTCCACACAAATACTTGTGGAAATGTTTCACAGCCTTGATGATAGCTAGCAACTCCTTCCTCGTGACACAGTAATTCCGCTCCGGCTTTGACAGAACTTTACTGAAGTACGCCACCACTTTCTCATCGTCTCCAACTTTCTGTGACAAAACCGCTCCGGTTCCTACATTGCTTGCGTCTGTGTCCAGAATGAACATCTTTCCGGATTCTGGATAGGCTAGTATAGGGGTGTTGCATAGTTTTTCTTTTAAACGGCAGAATGCCTCATTACATTCGGTTGTCCACAGAAACTTGGTATTTGCCTCTGTCAATTTATGTAGACTCTTGGCGATATTCGCAAAATTCTCCACGAATCTTCGATAATAGGTGCATAAGCCAAGGAAACTGCGTAGCTCATGAACATTCTTCGGTACTGGCCAATTTTTCACAGCATCAATCTTCTCGGGATCGGTTCTGACTCCATGTTCTGTAATGATGTGTCCAAGGTACTTCACTTCTTTGTGGAAGAGATTGCACTTTACCGGATTCAACTTCATGTTGGCATTACTTATTCTTCTGAGTACTTCTTCGAGGTTCATTAGATGCTCTTCGAAGTTGCGACCCATTATAATGATGTCATCAAGATAAACTAGGCAGGCCTTCCAGGTTAAACCATGCAACACGCATTCCATTAGACGTTCAAATGTTGCTGGGGCATTGCATAGACCAAACGGCATCACATTGAACTCCCACAACCCATTGCCAGTAGAAAATGCTGTCTTTCGTCGATCTTCTGGATGCATTTCAACTTGCCAGTAGCCACTCTTCAGATCTAATGTGCTGTACCATTTGGCCCCTGATAGTGTATCCAGTGTGTCATCAATTCGTGGCAGTGGATAGCTGTCCTTAATGGTTACCTCATTGAGCCTTCGATAGTCTACACAAAAACGAGCTGACCCATCTTTTTTTCTAACTAGCACCACTGGTGAGCTCCATGGACTCTTAGATGGCCTGATGACTCCATCACTTTTCATTTTGTCCAGCATTCCTTGCACTTCCTCGTGTTTAGCCAGTGGTAGTCTTCTAGGAGGCTGTCTGATAGGATGAGCGTTTCCAGTGTTGATCCTATGTCGCACGATGTTTGTTCTTCCAACATCTTCATCTCCAGTAGAGAAAACACTGCTCATCTTCGTTAATACCCTCTTGATTTCTTTGAATTCGGCTGGATTCATTCTTTTACTAAGATCTTGAAGTATTGCTACTAATGCGGGATTGTTTCTCTGCATGAAGACCTTTTGCTCTTCTTCACAGCTGATTATCTCTTTTATGGTGCTGCATTTGGCGATTTCTTCTCCACGATTGATGACCACTCGTTTATTTGAGAAGTTAATCAGTTGCACTGGAACTACTCCCTCTTTTGCTGCAACTAGCGTTCGGCCAATCATAATGTTTCCCCCAAAGTCGTTGTTAGCTGGCTCAATCATCACAGGTGAATTTTGGTCACTTTTATCTAGTAGCTTAGTCCATATGATTTTCTCAGATTTTGCCGGGATCTCAGTTGATCCATCACTAATAACACGGACCTCAGCATTGTCGTTGGTGGCGTTTAGCACTATTTCTGTGTTTCCATATCTCAGTACGTGGCTTCCCAGATCTAATATAAAATTGTATTCTTTCATGAAGTCAAGCCCAATTATGCAGTCATCTTCTATATCTGCTACAATAAATCGGTGCCTAAATGAATTTCCTCCAAGGTGAACCTCTTGGTCGCTTTCTCCATGAACTAGAACTGTTTCACCCGTAGCTGTTTTTAGGGTGAATCGTCTTGCTGTATCGATCTGACTATCACAAACCACATCTGGACGCACTATTGATCTCGAAGCACCTGTGTCCAAAGTCAACATGCACGATCTGCTTCCAACGGTTGCCTCTAAGACTAGACTACTATTTTCTCTTTTTACTTGTGATACCACCAATGTAGGGCATTGTAATTGAGCCAGCTTTCGCCCTTCAAAACTGGCACAATCTAGTTTCCCGAATCCGGAACGCGGCCTCTGTCTTCCGGGTGTGGCTCCCATTTACATTCTCTTCGGATGTGCCCCAACTTCCCACAGTTCCAGCATCTTACTCTGCTAGATTTTCTTCGTTGATTTCGTTCAGGTTTATCTTCCAAACTTTTGACACGCATGATCACTTCATCAAGCGCTGCTTTTATAGGTTCTTCAGTAACTTCCATCTGACGTACTCTATCTGAACCGTACGCTCTTTTTCCAGCTTCCATTTGCAGGGCCAATGCTAAGACTTCTGCAGGTAGCTTCTTTCCGCTTAGATAAAGCTGGTTTTTCATTTGCACATCTCGAAGAGCATTGATGAATGTATCAGCTGCCAGTTCGTCTCGGTGTTCAGCGTTATAATTCGGATATGACAGATTAACCAGTCTCACAATGTCAGCCTCTAATTCTTGCAAGGTTTCGCTGACTCCTTGTTTTCGTGTCTTGAGCTGCATGCGATGGAGAGCTTGCATATGACTTTCCCCGTATCTTACTTCTAAGGCCTCCATAATCTTGCTGTAATCACGTTCTGTCGCTGATAGTGTCTGCAAAATTTCAGCAGCAGGTCCCTTCAATGCCAATATAAGAGCGTTTGCTTTTTGCTGGTGCTCCACCCCAGTTGTTGCTATCTCAAATTGCATCTT
>OY856186.1:459614990-459821500 GCA_963693315.1 Diogma glabrata | reverse complement strand
AAATATTATTTGCAAAATCTGATATCAATCGGTCAATTCTAAGACGTGCCTCCGACCACTTAAAGTTGAGAAATTTTGTTCTGGACCCTAAAAAAAAATTTTTTTTTTTTGTGCGACACCCTCTCATTTCGTGTCAATACCCATAAAAAAATTATGTGTAAAAATTGAAATCAATCGTTCAATTCTAAGGGGTGCCCTCGGCCACTTAAAGTTAAGAGGTTTGGTTGTGGCCATTATCAAGAAAAATTTAAATTTTTTGTACGGCACCCTCCCATTTGGTGTCGATACCCATAAAAATATTATGCGTAAAATTTGAAATCAATCGGTCAACTCTAAGGGGTGCCCCGTGGCCACTTGGAGTTGAGAGGTTTTGTTGTGGCCATTATAAAGAAAAATTTAAATTTTTTGTACCACACCCTCCGATTTGGTGTCGATGCCCATAAAGATTCTATGTGTAAAATTTGAAATCCATCGGTCAACTCTAAGGGGTTCCCCCGGCCACTTAAAGTTGAAAGGTTTGGTTGTGGCTATTACAAAGTAAAATTTAAATTTGTTGTACGACACCCTTCCATTTGGTGTCGATACCCATAAAAATATTATTTGTAAAATTTGAAATCAATCGGTCAACTCTAAGGGGTGCCTCCGGCCACTTAAAGTTGAGGGGTTTTGTTGTGGCCATTATAAAGAAAAATTTAAATTTTTGTACGACACCCTTCCATTTCATGTCAATACCCGTAAAAATATTATGTGCAAAATTTGAAATCAATCGGTCAATTCTAAGACGTGCCTCCGGCCACTTAATGGCCAGAACAAAACCTTTCAAGTTTAAGTGGCCGGGGGCACGCCTTAGAGTTGAACGATTGATTTCAAATTTTGCAAATAACATTTTCAAGGGTATTCACAACGCAATATGGGGGTGTCGTACAAAAAATTAAATTTTTCTTTGTAATGGCCAGAACAAAACCTTTCAAGCTTAAGTGGCCGGGGGCACGCCTTAGAGTTGAACGATTGAATTCAAATTTTGCACATAATTTTTTTATGGGTATTGACACGAAATGGGAGGGTGTCGCACAAAAAATTAAAAATTTTTTTAAGGTCCAGAACAAAATTTCTCAACTTTAAGTGGCCGGAGACACGTCTTAGAATTGACCGATTGATTTCAAATTTGGCAAATAATATTTTTACGGGTATTGACATGAAATGGGAGGGTGTCGTAAAAAAAAAATTTAAATTTTTCTTTGTAATGGCCAGAACAAAACCTTTCAAGTTTAAGTGGCCAGGGGCACCCCTTAGAGTTGACCGATTGAGTTCAAATTTTACAAATAATTTTTTTTATGGGTATTGACACGAAATGGGAGAGTTTCGCACAAAAAATTTAAATTTTTTTTTTAAGGTCCAGAACAAAATTATTCAACTTTAAGTGGCCGGAGGCACGTCTTAGAATTGACCAATTGATTTAAAATTTTGCAAATAATATTTTTACGGGTATTGACATGAAATGGGAGAGTGTCGTACAAAAAATTTAAATTTTTCTTTGTAATGGCCAGAACAAAACCTCTCAACTCTAAGTGGCTGGGGGCACGCCTTAAAAATGACCGATTGATTTCAAATTTTGCAAATAACATTTTTACGGGTATTCACACGCAATGGGAGGATGCCGTACAAAAAATTTGAATTTTTCTTTGTAATAGCCAGAACAAAACTTTTCAAGTTTAAGTGGCCGGGGGCACGCCTTAGAGTTGAACGATTGATTTCAAATTTTACACATAACTTTTTCAGTACCCATATTGACATGAAATGGGAAGGTGTCGCACAATAAATAAAAAATTTTTTTTTTAAGGTCCAGAACAAAATTTCTCAACTTTAAGTGGCCGGAGGCACGTCTTAGAATTGACCGATTGATTTCAAATTTTGCACATAATATTTTTACGGGTATTGACATGAAATGGGAGGGTGTCGTACAAAAAATTTAAATTTTTCTTTATAATGGTCACAACAAAACCCCTCAACTTTAAGTGGCCGGAGGCACCCCTTAGAGTTGACCGATTGATTTCAAATTTTACAAATAATATTTTTATGGGTATCGACACCAAATGGAAGGGTGTCGTACAAAAAATTTAAATTTTTCTTTGTAATGGCCACAACCAAACCTCTCAACTTTAAGTGGCCAGGGGCACCTCTTAGAGTTGACCGATGGATTTCTAATTTTAAACATAATATTTTTATGGGTATCGACATCAAATTGGAGGGTGTCGTACAAAAAATTTAAATCTTTCTTTATAATGGCCACAACAAAACCCCTCAACTTTAAGGTGCAGGAGGCACCCCTTAGAGTTGACCGATTGATTTCAAATTTTACAAATAATATTTTTATGGGTATCGACACCAAATGGAAGGGTGTCGTACAAAAATTTAATTTTTTCTTTGTAATAGCCACAACCAAACCTTTCAACTTTAAGTGGCCGGGGGAACCCCTTAGAATCGACCGATGGATTTCAAATTTTACACATACAATTTTTATGGGTATCGACACCAAATCGGTGGGTGTGGTACAAAAAGTTTAAATTTTTCTTTATAATGGCAAATTTGAAATCAAACGGTAAATTCTAAGACGTGCCTCCGGCCACTTAAAGTTAAAAAATTTAGTTCTGGACCTTAAAAAAAAAAATTTTTTATTTTTTGCGTGACACCCTCCCATTTCGTGTCAATACCCATAAAAAAATTATGTGTAAAATTTGAAATCAATCGTTCAACTCTAAGGGGTGCCCCCGGCCACTTAAGCTTGAAAGGTTTTGTTCTGGCCATTACAAAGAAAAATTTAATTTTTTGTACGACACCCCCATATTGCGTGTGAATACCCTTGAAAATGTTATTTGCAAAATTTGAAATCAATCGTTCAACTCTAAGGCGTGCCCCCGGCCACTTAAACTTGAAAGGTTTTTTTCTGGCCATTAAGTGGCCGGAGGCACGTCTTAGAATTGACCGATTGATTTCAAATTTTGCACATAATATTTTTACGGGTATTGACATGAAATAAAAGGGTGTCGTACAAAAAATATGGAGTCAGTTCACATTCATTTAAATAGAAAAAATGCTGTTAATTTCAAGAAAGATACAGACAATTTAAAAAAACCATACTTGCATTTACTTAACACTGTAAATTATAAAAGAGGCTTTTATTGATTTCATTATTTTTTCTTGTTTCATTTTTTTAATTTAGAGTGCCAAAAACTATGTAAATAATATTTTCAATCAACTTTTCTTTAAATTTTTTGAAGTCTATTTTAACGTTGTTTTTGAAGAATTCTTTTTTCAATGTAAGTTTTTTATAATTATTTTTTAAATTTGTTTGATGTTAATGGTTATATAATTGTTTACTTTAGATTACTTGATTATGCCTTTGTGGCGAAATATTGTAAAAATAATATAATAAAAACAATTTTAATTTTTCTCTAATTAAAATTTTTACTAAACAAGTGGCTGATAAAGGGTGCAAATTAAATAATTAAATAAATATATATATACATATATATATATATATATATATATATATATATATATATATATATATATATATATATATATATATATATATATATATATATATATATATATATATATATATATATATATATATATATATATATATATATATGTATCTATATAAACGATATGAGATATAACGAAAACGATCGGCACTCTCACGGTCGCATTTGTTGAGGTAGATCAAAAAAATTTCTGTACTTGTGTGCTCTAATAATATCTTGGACAAGTTCGTGAATCAGCAAAATTCGACACGTAGTTAAGAAACTAGAGGCTTTTTTCTGAAAAAAATTGATTTTTTAAAACCGTTATAACGGCCGTTTGGATACTAATATTTCAAAAAAATTAACAAATTTAGAATTTTTTGAATCTTTTTTATGAATTTGTTTTATAAATAGACCTCTGCAGTTAAAGGTTCCTGAGTGAGCGGCTCCAACAAAAAAGTTTGCAAAAAAAATTTTTTTTTTAAACAACCGGCACTCTCACGGCCGCATTTGTAAATCCAGATCAAAAACCCTTTTCTAAAAATGTGCGTTTTATTAATATCTTGGACAAGTTCGTAAATCAGCCCAATCCAACTCATGGTTAAGAAACTAGAGACTTTATACTAGAAAAAAACTCTGTTTTTTTAAATCCGTTATAATGGCCGTTTGGATTCTAGTATTTTTAAAAACTTTATATATTTAGAATCTTTGAAACCTTTTTCATCAGTTTCTTTCAAAAAAGAACCCCTGCAGTTGGAGGTTTCTGAGTGAGCGGCTTCAACAAAAAAGCTTGTAAAACACAAAATGCGTTTGAATCAACCGTCGCTCTCACGGTTGCATTTGTAAAGCCAGATCAAAAAACCTTTCTTAAAAATGTGTGCTTTATTAATATCTTGGACAAGTTCGTAAATCAGAAAAATCTGACACACACTTAAGGAACTAGAGGCTTTATGCTAGAAACAAAATTGGTTTTTTTAATCCGTTATAACGGCCGTTTGGATACTAATATTTTTAAAATCTTCATAAATTTAGAATTTGTGGAAACATTTTAATCCGTTTCTTATAAATATAAACCTCTGCAGTTAGAGGTTTTTGAATTGTTGGCTTCAACAAAAAAGTTTGCAACAATCCCCAACTACAATTTCCAAAAACCTTATAACAGTCAATGTCAACCTTATAACAGTCAAAAAAATAAAAGATTTGAATAGAAGAAATTAATTTTTTTTCTTAGAAATAAACTACTTTGATATTTTGCAGTAATTGCACGACATATGATATAGAGTAGGTTTGTGTCATAAATTGTCACACACATGTTCTGTGGTAGATTTGATATTTGTTTGTTGCAAAATTGGATAGATATAATTTTGCTTATAGGTAGCTAATTTTCTTTTTAAAATTTGTTCGATATCTGTTTGAAATTAGTTTGTTTGGTTTAAACTAATCTGATACATCAGATTCTACTGGCACACAAAACTGTCTGATCTCGAAATTTTTTATTTTTTTTTTTTTTTATTTATTTTATTTTATTATTATAATTATTATCACTTAACCTTGACAAATCATCACTATTACTATTTTAACATTTAGATATAGATATATATATATATATATATATATATATATATATATATATATATATATATATATATATATATATATATATATATATATATATATATATATATATATATATATATATATATATATATATATATATATATATATATATATATATATATATATATATATATATATTGTAATAAACTTCGTCCAGAATGGGTTAATTTTATTTACTCATTCATGAATTAAACGTTAACTCCTTTTTCAATCTTTTACTTGTATTGCAAATTGTATTGCATAAATTAATGTAAATTAAATTTGTTATACAAATGTTTACATTAATGAATTAAAAGGAGTTACCTAATACATTTTGCATAAATTAAATTTGAGTTCGCTAATACAAATGCAAGTTTGAATGAAAACAGGTGTGGCCTATTCAAAATGTACAGACTACGTAGTATTGATTTCTAGTGGATTATAGAAGTTTCGATTTATTTATTTTTCGATATAAATAAGCAAACAAAAATATCAGATAGTCAGTTTTACTTTTGCAATTAAAAGTGTTTATAAATATACGCAAGTTTAAGGAATAATCGGTGGTATCTGAGCCTGGGTACTAATAGAGAAAGAATCTGAACTTAGTGGAATAGTAAATACAGATTTTACCATTCCGAATATTATTGATTCAAATTGTGGAAAAGCGGTGAAGTTTAGTGTACATAAATTGGAGACCCTGGAATTTATTGTAAGGAAAAACGGAAGCTGCTGTAATTTGATGACAAATAAAGTTTGAGATTCTGTTAACTAAAGATCTGTCTTTTACTGTCGTGTTTGTTCAATAATCTAAAAGAACCAACGAAGAGTCGTTACAGTGGTGTCAGAAGTGGGATTATTGAAACAATGGTCAAGACGGTAAATATTAGTGATCTCAGCCAGACCCAGCTGAAGGATGAGTTGAAGAAAAGGAATGCTCCAATCCATGGAACAAAGGCAGAACTTGCATTCCGGCTGCGTAAAGTTTTAGAAGAAGCAGGCCAAAACACAGAGGTCATAGAAGTAGAGTCGGAGGAGGCTCCAGTCCAGAATGCCCCAGCAATTGATCCGATGATGGTGTTGATGAAAGAAATGATGGCACAGCAGCAACAACAATTTGCTGATATGATGGCCAAACAAGGAAATAACCAACAACAACAACTTGCTGATATGATGGCCAAACAAGAGCAATTGGCGGCCAAACAAGGAAACATTCAACAACAACAATTTGCTGATATGATGGCAAAGCAAGAAAGTCTACGTGAAGTAATCGAGTCACGTATATCCAGTGCAGAGGTGAAAATCAACAACATGGAAAGGGAGCTGCGGACAGTTACCGAAGAACAAGAGAAATTACGCAAACTTTCAAGTGAATTCCGCCAAGAAATAGCACAAGTGAAGTCAGGTAACATGATCAATCCATCAACTGCTTCAGCTCCAGCTAGAGTGAAAACACCCGCATTTGATGGATCTACATCGTACCAGATATTTAAGATGCAATTTGAGATAGCAACAACTGGGTTCGATCACCAGCAAAAAGCAAATGCGCTTATATTGGCATTGAAGGGACCTGCTGCTGAAATTTTGCAGACACTATCAGCGACAGAGCGTGATTACAGCAAGATAATGGAGGCCCTAGAAGTAAGATATGGGGAAAGTCATATGCAAGCTCTCCATCGCATGCAGCTCAGAACACGAAAACAAGGAGTCAGCGAAACTTTGCAAGAATTAGAGGCTGACATTGTGAGACTGGTTAATCTGTCATATCCGAACTATAACGCTGAACATCGAGATGAGCTGGCAGCTGATACATTTATCAATGCTCTTCGAGATGTACAAATGAGGAATCAGCTTTATCTAAGCGGAAAGAAGCTACCTGCAGAAGTCTTAGCATTGGCCCAGCAAATGGAAGCTGGAAAAAGAGCGTACGGTTCAGATAGAGTACGTCAGATGGAAGTTACTGAAGAACCTCTAAAAGCAGCGCTTGATGAAGTGATCATGCGTGTCAAAAGTCTGGAAGATAAGCCTGAACAAAATCAACGAAGAAGGTCTAGCAGAGTGAGATGCTGGAATTGTGGACAGTTAGGGCACATTAGACGGGAATGCAAAACACTAATAGCTGCAAAAGAAGGAGTAGTTCCAGGCGGGTTGATGAACCTTTCAAACAAGCAAGTGGATGTCAAAAAGGAAGGAGATTGCCGCGTGGAACACCGGAAAAGAAGGATACATTGTAACGCTGAAGATCTTTCAAGAAGACCCTGTGTTGAGGAGCGCAAGTCATATAGCAGGACTGAGAGAAAGGAGGCAAATGTCAAAAAGGAAGGAGATTGCCGCGTTGAACACCGGAAGAGAAGGATACACGGTAACGCTGAAGATCTTTCAAGAAGACCCTGTGTTGAGGAGCGCAAGTCATATAGCAGGACTGAGAGAAAGGAGGCAATGAAAGTGAATCAAATTAAGTTCCAAACTCCTGACGATTGGTGTACCGAGGTACTTAAAGGAGAGCAGCTAAAGGATCCAGCTATGGCACCAATATTGAAATGGAAAACCGAGGGAAGGCGACCAGAGTGGAAAGAGGTATCACCTTTAAGTACGGAAGTGAAATGCTACTGGGCGCAATGGGAGTCACTATTTATGGACAACGGGATACTTAAAAGAAAATGGGAGTCCGCTGATGGAAAGAAAGTGTTAGAACAACTGGTGTTGCCATCAAGTCGAGTGGAAGAGGTACTGGGAAAGCTGCATGGAAGTATTTCTGGAGGACACCTGGGAGTCAATAAAACCCTAGCCAAAGTAAGGGAGAGGTTTTATTGGGTAAGGTATCGAACAGACGTGGAGCAATGGTGTCGGCGATGCGATACTTGTGCAGCGAGCAAAGGACCAAAAACTAGAACTCGAGGAGAGATGCAACAGTACAATGTGGGTGCCCCAATGGAGAGAATTGCTATGGACATCGCGGGGCCATTTCCGGAAACGACAAAAGGTAACAAATACATCATGGTGGTCATTGATTACTTTACAAAATGGCCGGAAGCTTATGCAATACCGAACCAGGAAGCAGTTACGGTCGCGGAAACATTAGTCAATGAATGGGTTTGCAGATATGGAACACCGCTCGAATTGCATACCGACCAGGGAAGGAATTTCGAATCTCAACTGATGGAAGAGCTGTGCAGAACACTCGGCATTAGAAAAACACGAACTACACCTATGAACCCGCAGTCAGATGGCATGGTAGAACGATTCAACCGAACCATGGAAGAACATTTGTCAAAGGTAGTAGAAGCCAACCAAAGAAATTGGGACAAGGATCTTCCGTTATTCTTGATGGCCTATCGTAGCGCAGTGCACGATACGACAAATGAAACGCCAGCGAATATCATGTTCGGAAGAGAACTACATCTTCCTAGTGACATCGAGTTTGGCATCCCTGGAGGTCTGGTATCCACGAAAACAGATTATGTGGGACAACTAAGGGAGAAGATGAATAAAATCCATCAGCAGGTTCGAGACCACATTAAGATTGCCAGTGACAAAATGAAAACCAGGTATGACATAAATGCAAATAGTGGCGGTTTTCAAGAAGGAAAATTGGTATGGCTATACAACCCCAGAAGAACTAAGGGAAGATCACCCAAGCTGCAGCCAGATTGGGAAGGCCCATATAAAATAATCAAACGAATTAATGATGTCATCTACCGCATACAAAAGGGACCCCGTACCAAGATGAAAGTGATACATCTGCAAAGGTTGGCACCGTACCAAGGTAACAGCACCAATGCGATATCTGATATTGTTCGGGACGAACAAAACTAAATGGAGGGCAATGTAATAAACTTCGTCCAGAATGGGTTAATTTTATTTACTCATTCATGAATTAAACGTTAACTCCTTTTTCAATCTTTTACTTGTATTGCAAATTGTATTGCATAAATTAATGTAAATTAAATTTGTTATACAAATGTTTACATTAATGAATTAAAAGGAGTTACCTAATACATTTTGCATAAATTAAATTTGAGTTCGCTAATACAAATGCAAGTTTGAATGAAAACAGGTGTGGCCTATTCAAAATGTACAGACTACGTAGTATTGATTTCTAGTGGATTATAGAAGTTTCGATTTATTTATTTTTCGATATAAATAAGCAAACAAAAATATCAGATAGTCAGTTTTACTTTTGCAATTAAAAGTGTTTATAAATATACGCAAGTTTAAGGAATAATCGGTGGTATCTGAGCCTGGGTACTAATAGAGAAAGAATCTGAACTTAGTGGAATAGTAAATACAGATTTTACCATTCCGAATATTATTGATTCAAATTGTGGAAAAGCGGTGAAGTTTAGTGTACATAAATTGGAGACCCTGGAATTTATTGTAAGGAAAAACGGAAGCTGCTGTAATTTGATGAATAATAAAGTTTGAGATTCTGTTAACTAAAGATCTGTCTTTTACTGTCGTGTTTGTTCAATAATCTAAAAGAACCAACGAAGAGTCGTTACAATATATATATATATATATATATATATATATATATATATATATATATATATATATATATATATATATATATATATATATATATATATATATATATACATAAATACATTTGTAACAACATATTTCTATATAAAACATCTATCAATTATTAGAAGCAACACAAATATAAAGTTATTAAGCACTATAATTACTTTTATTTAATAGCATTTGTTATGCTAGTCCTTTGTCCGTGACCAAGATCAGAGAGACAGTAGTGGACGATTTGACAACAAAGCTATTTTGCAAAAGCATATATAGTGGGAACAGAAGCAGTAATTAAAGATATAGCGATACATTTATGTATTTGCATGCATGAGTTTTCTAACTCGTAACCTATTTCTAGCGGATACACGTGCCGCTTGGACTTTTTTTTGTAAAAACTTTTGCTTTTTGTAATGGTGGTGATAAAATTTTTTCTAGGTCTCTATCTCACATCTACGCCAGATATTACGCTTGTCGATGACTATA
This sequence comes from Diogma glabrata, assembly GCA_963693315.1. Taxonomy (NCBI): domain Eukaryota; kingdom Metazoa; phylum Arthropoda; class Insecta; order Diptera; family Cylindrotomidae; genus Diogma; species Diogma glabrata. Next base: position 459,811,373 of record OY856186.1, on the reverse strand, counting down.
AGGGTAGTATTGGAAATTCTAACAACTATTTAATCACTTTAGTTATCAAAACTAATTTACAAAAAACTAGAGTTCCTGAATGCTGTAAAATGTTTCGCTTCTCAATAATGGACACCACAATGAAAGAAAAAGTTTATTTGGTTGGCATAGTGATTATTTGATCATGATGACATCACATTCGGTTGTTGTGTCGTCTCCGAAGTGTCTTCCAAGGTTTCCCTTTCGATAGTTATTGTTTTTATACTGACCATGAAAAGGTTTCTCAATAATGAAACCCTGACAAAAATATTTGTTTTCGAATTGGCCCTTAGAAACTACCGTATAGATTATTTAATATTTGGATTTATAATAAAAATCCTGTAAATCGATTCCAACATCTAAAAGCCATCAGAATATAAAAACAGATAATTGAAAAGATATTGAAAATTGATAGTTGAAAAAAGCAGAAATTTGCAAGGGGAAAGCGATAAAACCCGTGATTGTGCCCACATCTAACTCAAGATGTTACAGAACTATTAAGTCTTAAATTCTGGTACCAAATCTTCTACCCTTCCTATTATTGACTGTGATTTAATTCTCACTGACCCAGCAAAAAAAAACTACATTCGTGGAACGCTTTGATTTGAACTCAACTGTTTTGGAATCTCCTGAAGAAATCACGTTTTCAGCAGTTAATATGACAGAACTTCATTTCAAACCCCAAATTATTGAAACACTATTAAAAAGTTAAATATCAACAAAGCCTCCCCATTTCCCCTATTATTCTAAAAAAGATTCCAAAAATCTTGCATCAGCTCTTACCAAAATTTTCTTTAAATCCTATAAATTAGGTATTTTTCCTTAAAAAATATGTAATAAAATGTAATAAAGATAATAGAGATAAAAAATGTATGTATGTATGTAAAATAAAAAATGTAATAGAGATAAAATGTAATATTTCAAATTATAGATTAAAAGTCTTACTCTCAGTCCTGTCTAAAATATTTGAGGATTATATTAATACACATATCAAAATTTTTAAAAGGCAACTATTTAATATTGCCAATACAAAATTAAAAACCGATCTATTGAACTATGTATTCTTTGGAACAGCATACCTGAAAATGATGGTGAAACGTAGTTATCGCATTAAACATCTCATAAGCATTTCATTGAATCATGCATGGCAATCTGATCAATAAGCTCGTTGCGTATGAATATCACACCGCAGTCGTGAATTCTTATTCAAAATTTCCACTGACCGATACCAAATTTCTTTCAGTATCTACGGATGGCTTTTCTTCTTCGTTTTTCCTCTCTATTTTCAATTAATATCAACGAACTTTTGAAAATTACAAGAAACCCAATAAATTGATTTGCAGATGATAGTACACTGCACAATCCATTCTTTCCGTATGATCATTAAAATTGACCAAACTTTTGTCATGTTGACTAGCGATTTTTCTAGGTCCTTATTTAAATTTATGGCAGCATCTCTCCATGCGGGATTTATTCGTTTGTGAATTTTATCATTTAAAGATATTCTTCAAAGGATAAAAAGCACGAACGAATAAACCCCGCACGATCTCTCCGCTGCCATAAATGTAAACAAGGAGCTAGAAAAATCACAGATCAGCACAGTCATTGATTTTTCCAGATCGAACATCAAATTTGACAACGATATTTCAATTAGTATAATGTGTGATTAAGAAATAAACAAATGTGAAACATTCGTTTAATGGGTGTCTCAATTTCTAACGACTTACTCTTGAAAGAGCATACAATTATGATGGCGCAGACAGAGCGTACCAAGAAAACTTGGCCTCCTCAATAAAGGTCAAAAATATTTCACATCGTATCAATTCATCCGTCACCCGTTTTGGGGTGACACCCGACCGTAAAATACTTAAACAAACCATCACAATGTTTTCAACGATAATTTACTTAGAAACCAGTTTAACCAGGTTATCCATATATAATTTTAATTTATAAATTTTGATAACTTATAAATGTGTCCTATAAATGTGTTATTGGTTCAAAAAGAATCTATTCTACTTTTTGAAATTTTTGGGTTATTACGTGAAATATAATTTTAACAATATTAATCGAATCAACATGTTGAGCATTGAATACCATCACCACAATTACTCAATAGCTTTGAATATTCCTATATAAATACTATATTGACTTTTTTTTACGGTATATTATTTAGTATGCCAGAATGATTCTTTAACGACCAGGTCTGAAAACACATATGCTGAATAATGTATAGGAAAAGTGGTTTAAGTCGATAATGTGGCACCCTTTGTCGATAGGGTGGCACCCTTGGGTTACAATGTCTCTATTCCAAAATTATTTCTAAAATATTAGCTTAACTTTACTATCTAATATATGTTTTACATTTCAAACAAATTAATTGCAAACACCTAAGGAAACTAATAAAAAATCAAATCACCGTGTTTGTAAATGATCTCAAAATAATTTTTATTCTCTTCCATTTAATTATATCAGCTTTATTTGTATGTTTTACAGCTATAAAACTGACGAGGTTGGTAGACAGGCTGAGTTGTTTGCTCTTTATCACAATTTTACTCAAATAATAGACCTGCCAACCAGAGTTCCTGACATTCCTGGTCAAAGTAGTAATTTGCTTGATTTATTTTTGACAAACGATCCATATCTGGTTCAATTTAAAATATCAGAACCATTGGGTGGTTCAGATCATAATTTGATCTCCACACAACTAAATATACAAATTCCAAAACAATTTAAAGCGAATCCTCGTAATGTTTGGGATTACAAAGCTGCGGATTGGCAAGGACTTAAAAGTTTTTTTAGACGTTTTCCTTGGAAACGCTATTACCTTACCGGCCAAGACCCAGACATAGCTGCATCAAATTTTACTGAAACTGTAATTGATGGTATGCACAGATTTATTCCTAATAAATTGATCATTCCGAAAACTGATCTATGGTTTTCTAGTAAATGCAAAAAAGCTATAAAAGTTAAAAAAAAGGCTTTTCGAAAGTTTAATCAAAACAAAACCGATGAAAACCTTAGACAGTACCGTAAAGAGAGAAATTTATGTCGTAAGTTAATAGATGAAGAGAAACATCTATTTAATAGGAAAAAAGCATCTAAATTCGCAGAACATCCGACTGGTTCACGTAATTTCTATAAAGCCGCAAAGGCTGTCCAAAGCAACTTTTGTAAATCTTCCCTACCGCCTCTTGTTAATAGAGATGTCCCTATCATTGATCCAAAAGAGAAAGCTAATTTGCTTGGGCATTATTTCTCTTTAAATTCTACTTTAAAAGAACCTAATTTCCAACCTAAACCTATTTCTAAAGTTTCTTATAAAATGAGGCGGATAATTTTTCGGAAAAACATTGTTCGAAAAATGCTTTTAAAAATCAATACTAACAAGGCAACAGGCCCTGCCCGACTAGAAATTAGATCAGTATAGGGTCCGATCCGGATCAGGATTGCCTGAAGACTGATCAGGGATGAATCAGGCCTCCTGATACGGACATAATGAAAAATCGTCACGCCATATAGGATCCGTTTAAATGATCCATGCCGGATACATTTCAAAGATCCATTCCGGATCCATTTCAAAGATCCATTCCGGATCCATTTCAAAGATCTATTCCGGATCTATCTTAAAGGTCCATGCCGGATCCTTTCAACAGTTTCATGTCCGGTCTGGTCAAGAGATCCATACCAGATCCGTTCAAAGGTTTAGAATTAATTTTGTTCTTAAATATTAATTTGACATTGAATAAATGAAAAAAATATTACCATTTTTCCTTAATTTTGTTCATAATTTCAAGTACACTTCAAATGCTTAAGCATTTGAAGTGTACTTTACTCAGTACATTACTCAGAAAAAAAAGATAGCTTATTTAACGTAAAGTATATGTAAATTTAACTGAAAATGACGTACGAATTGAGCCAGCGGAGGCATAAGTAAACTAAACAAAATTGACTAAGTAAAATCTACTTAAAAGCATGTAAAACATTTTGCGCTGTTATGCTACTATTATGCTACCATCTTGTCTCACCAAAACAATGAAAAAATTTAGTTTTTTTGCAATTATTAATCGTTTTTTTATCAATTCAGGGTGAGAGAATTTTATACACGGCATTGGATTAACAGCGGTTAAGAAGGGCCCTGTAAAGATAAAATGCTATTTATTATTAATATTTATTTTAGACTTAACCCGCATTCGATCCCCAGACCTCTGTGTACAAGGCAGCAGCATTAACCATTCGTCTATCTAAATAATTATTTACATCAATTTATTTATGAATATTATGTTGATGCTTATGTTTAGGACGTTCGAGGGTTCGATTCACAGACTGACCACTATTTATTTTTATTACATTTTTATTATTTTTTTAAAATAACATAAAAATGATTCCTTTTTATTCATAAAAATTCAATTTCACAGCATTTCAATTTATCGATACTGTAGTTATTTTAAAATTATATAGACCTAAACATTTCAAATTTATTCCGACAATAATAATAATGTAACTAAGGTAACACAGAAATAACAATTATATATATGTCAAATTCTTTTTGCCAAAACATTGTTCTGACATTTTTTGCTCTCAGACGGGTTATGTTTTACAAAATTGTTAAGTAAATGTAACGACCATTAGGTAACTTTGTTTTCATCTTTCAAAATTTACTGTTTCAGTAGTAAATTTATTTTCAAAAATTTTACAATTCCAATTTTGCTTTATTAACGTGGCACAGGATAATATTACTTAAATTATCAATACTTTGCACTAGTAAATTTTAGAAAAACGTACGTTATGTTTACAATTTTGGAGTTACTATAGCGCATAAGTAACAAACGCATCGTTTTTTTTTTTCTGAGTGCAGTAAGTTTGTTAATTATTTCTTATTTTTATTTTATTTAGTCCAAGTTTTGGCATTATTGATGATTTTTCCAATGGTATCATAAAACTCTTTGTCACATAGGCTCTTACGAAGGTATGGATCCAAGTTTGGATTCGAAAACTAACTTCACCCATATGTAACGTGAAGAAATTTTTTTTAAATTCAATTGATTTAAATGAATATCAAATCCACTCATCTATCTGTGTTGTTTCGTCCAATAAAATTATTGTTTTTTTTAATTTCATTGATGCCTTTTTTTTCATTTATTAAAATATCAAATCAAATGAATTATTGAGTTAACGTTCCTTTTTTTTATATTAAATATTTTTGCAACAGCTGATTTATTAAAATATCAAATCAAATAAATTTTTGAGTTAACGTTTCTTTTTTTTCATGTTAAATATTTTTGCAACAGTTGATTTATTTTGTTAGATTTAAATATTTATTTTTGTTATTATTAAGAAATTAGACAATAGCTATAATTAAAACCTTGGATTTAGTATATTAATATTATTACAAGAAGTCACAATGATGGAGTCCCTTCAAAAAATGCTAAAGCCCTTTGATGTACGGCCTCATCAGTTATATTGATACTTTCAAATTTTGCTTTCAAATCAATTAAATTATGTGCGATGTTGCGTTTAATGGTTAGCCAGATTGAATTGAAACTATCAATAGATGGCGCAGAGTTATATAATAAATATGAAATAAACATCCGCCTTGAAGCTTGGAGACAATCATGGAAATTTCCAAAAAATGAAAAAAAGGACAGCCAACATAATCTTTGTATAACACAAAAACTAGGAGAAGAGAAAGTAGGGGAAAAATTCTAATACTGGGTCAAAGAAAAATTAAAGATCGGTCTATTGGTGTTTGGCGGCTATCAAGACCACATCTATTAAAGCTGTGCAGCAATAATTAGTTGAAGTTGAACTTCCATCAAAATATTAAAAACAAAGCAGCAATTTTTATTTGAAGTTGGGTTGATTTAGCCGACCGTTTTTGGATACAAGAATTCCTGGCGAGCAAACCATATGAAGGCCAAGAAATATAACAAAGTTTGGGTATGTTATTTTTTGAAGGACAACGCCGGATCAACATTAATGATCAAGTATTGTTTTTATAAATAATAATTATAAATAATTGAAATTCAAGTTCTTTAAATTTGTAATAATAATAAGTTGATAAAAATGCATTTATGGTTTTTTGAATTTTTACAAAAAGAATAGAATAATGTCAATTAAATGTTTATCTTGTGCTAATTTTGTTTTCCTTATTGATTGAAAAAAGTGTTTGTGTTTTGTGTTGTTTATGGTTTTTAAAGAAATGAAAAGAAACTGCATCGTGGAAATTTTTTGATAAAGGCCCGTCCCCACCCACAATTTAGCGCTGCGTTTAAAGGTACGTTATATTTGGCATCCCATTGCGGGGGCACACCCAGAAAAAACACTATCTTTATCAGATAATTTCTGCAAAATAGTTTCATTTTTTCGATTTCTTTAATTTTTGTGGTTTAATGTGTTTTAGTTTAATATTTGTTATAGTTACAATGCATGCTAGTGATTTTAAGTAATTTTTTGGTATTTTTCAAAACGTGTTAGTGGTTAAGGAGCATGAGGTTAATTTTGAGCGTGAATATTGTGGCGAGTTTTGTTTATTAATTTTAAGTTTAGTAATAGTGTAAAACGAAAAAAAATATATTACGAAAATTAAGTGAGATGAAAAAAAATAACTAAAGATTAGTGGTAAAGAAATTTAACACGTAACCACGAGAATCGTGTATAGTAATTACTGTGTTTCTATAGTGCATATTAGTGTTAATTTATTATATATATATAGTTTCTATTTTGTGTGATATATTGATAGTGTATTATACTGTGTATTATAGTGTGTATTATAGTGAATATTTATAGTGTGTAAAATATTATTATTATTATGGTGTAAAGTGTAAAATATTGTATTATAGTGTAAAATATTGGACAATTAGTGAATAACTTAGGAAGCCGGTCAAAAAAAGAATTTTCTAAAATTTCTGGAATGTGCGAGATGCAAATAAAATAAAGAAGGAAACGCATGCAGAATAAATCTAAAATATATTGTTCTTTGTTTTTGTTCATTATTGAAGTTATTTAGTTAATAATTTAATTATAATAGTTAATAATTTAATTATAATAATTTTTATAAAATGTAAAATTAAATGAATTAATAAAGTAAATTAAAAAAATAAGCGCTTTTGTACTATTAAACGTGTATGTAAATTTGAATTTTTTTTTTATAGTTGTAATTGGTCGACTGATTGTTCATCCAGTCTTACAGTTTCTTAGTCACGTATTAACAACGGTGTAAATGTCAAATAGAAACAAGGTGAAGACGAGTTCGTATTAGCAATTGAGTTGTGTATTTCGTATTAACAAAATTTTAAACAACATTCAACAACTCGTTTCATTGCGAATTATTTATGTTTGTTACTTGTGATTTTCGTTTAGAATGCAAATCTTAATATGTCTTAAGTTTTTACAATTGAAATCATTAAGAAGAAACAAACACAGAGAGGAGACGCTCGAAGATACATAAATTAGTTTGATGTTTTTATTTGTTTGTTTTTTTTTACACAGCATTAAGGGGTTTAAACGCATTAAATATTTTTTTCATATTTCAGTTAGCTTTTCTTTTATCCTTTAAATAATTTAAAAATTTGGTTATAAATAAAAAAAATTCAATTAATAATAAAACAAATTTATTTTTCTTATACAATATTTATTTTTCTTAAGTCCTGTTGTTCTTGTCGCATATTTCTTATCAAGTATTGAATTGCGGTTGTGTATAAATTGTAAAAACAATATTTTTTTTTTGAATAATTATGGCACAGGGTACAGGGTATATATATGAACCGCTTCATTTGAGCGAAGAAGAGAGAAAACATGAGCTATATGTTAGGGGTATTGAAGGATTGGGTACAGCTCGAAGCGAAACGGCCGCATTACGAAATGCAATTGGGAAAGAAGATGTAGAAGCTGACATTTTTACTCTCGTTAACATCCAAAATCCGACGGAAGAATTGGCAAAAGCTCGTTCTATGTTAGCAATACTTACAGACGAATTTTATCTCGCCGAAAAAAAAAATGATTTGGATATTTTAGAAATAATCCGTTCTAGAGTAGCGCTTTGGATCAATCGTGTGTCCAGAATAAGGGAACCAAATATTGCAGGGCATCAGGAGGTACTAAACGGATTGAAAGAACTGCATAAACATATAGTTTTATGCAAGCAAAGCGAAGTACCAGTTCACGGTCAGAATGCTCGAACTTCTATAGCAGAGTCAAGTCAAAACATCAGACTATCAATTGAGAAGCAGAGGGTTAACAATGATACTGATGAGCTAACAAACCAAATGGCTAGGATGTGCGCTGGAAGAGGAAGAGGACGAGGAAGTTTATCTCCTTCTAGCTTAAATGTTTCTTTTTTAAACCCCATACATTCTTTACGTGATCCCGTAGAACATAGAATAGGAAGTTCAAACAATTCTGAACCCAGATCAAGTTCCGAACACGAAAAACGGCAAATAAATGGTCCAAAATCTGATGCGATGTACAGTCGTTATGATTTTCATTCACGTCCCCAAGTTCAAAAGGGAGATTATAGCAACTCAAAACATGTTTATAGGTGGGACATACAGTTTAGTGGAGATGGCCAAGGTCTATCATTAAATGAATTTTTGACTCGAGTTGAAGTTTATGCTCGCGGCGAAGACGTTAGAGAACCTATACTTCTTTCAAACATCCATTATCTTCTAAAAGGCAAAGCTGAACGTTGGTACTGGGGTAGTTTGGAATCCTTTAATAGTTGGGCCTCCTTTGTTGAAAGCATTAAAAGTGAGTTTCTACCGCGTCACTACGATTTTTTACTGAGGGAAGAGATACATAACCGTTTACAAGACCGCTCTGAACCATTTGCCAATTTCATTACTGATCTCAAAGTGTTGTTTAGTAAAGCGCATCCTCCTTTGGATGAAAATTTCAAGGTATATGTAGTACAGAAAAACATGCTTTCTCAATATAGTTTCAACCTTGCCATGACCAACGCTAGAACTTTAGATGACATTATTGGACTTTGTAAGAGAATGGATGAAATTAAGCTTATGTCGGAACGGCGTTCATATACCACACAACTGCCTTCCACATTTATGGTAGAACCATCATATTCATTCAATTCTATTCGACAGGATCAGCACAAACGTTTTACTCGTCAACCAGTGGTTGGTTGCATTGATCAAAGTGACTCGCGCCATACTTACAATGAAAACCTTTATCCGAATAATAATGTTTATGGTAGGGAAATATATGCTTTAGATTACAAAGACCCAGTTAAAGAAGGAGAACGATCGATAGATGGACGTAATCACACAGAAAACCACCAGGTCTGCTATGTAAATTATCGTCCAACTAGAGAATTTGGCCACACAAACCGAGAGAGGGAAGCACTGCAATTGGGTGCTGATAAAGCAGGAAGAGGACTGCAATGTTGGAACTGTGATGAACCAGGACACTCTCATAAGTATTGCCTTAAGCAACAACTAAAGTTATTTTGCTACATATGTGGGAACCAAAACGTAACCGCAAGGTACTGTCAAAAGCATAACGATTTCCGTTCGAGAAGAGTTGGTACATTTAATTATCCTCCACGACATCAAGAATTCCATAACAGAAATGACCGGTCGGGAAACGGAGTTACGGAAGAGCGAAAAGAAGGTGCCATCGAACTTCCGTTAGGTGTTCAGCACCAAAACAATCCGCAAATTGGGAATCAGACACAGTCATAAGTCCGCAGTTAGATATCATGTCCGCTATTATAGACCTTCAGAAAGACAAAAGACCATATTTAAAAGTAGACATATTGGGACACACATTAAAGGGATTGATGGATTCAGGTGCAAGCTGTACTATTCTTGGGTTAGGTGGTTTAGAACTGGTAAAAAAATTGGACTTAAAGGGCCAACCTATTTCAGCAGCGATTAAAACAGTGGACGGAACGGTTCATTCTGCTGTTAGCATTGTCGATATACCCTACGAAGCTTTGAACATGGTTAAAGTCGTGCCTACTTATATTATTCCTTCACTTTCGAAAACATTAATCTTAGGAATCGATTTCTGGGAACATTTTGGAATCAAAAGAAAATTTTGTGAGATTCTTTTGAACTGTAATACCTTGGATCTTTCAGTGAATCAAGACCGTATAAATTTGGAGCCAATGCAAACAAAATATCTAGAAGCAGCGATAAGCAGATTTAAAGCGTCTAAAGAAGGTGAAAAAGGATGTACAAACATAGCCACGCACTACATTGATACGGGCGATACAAAGCCTATTATAAAACGGCCTTACCCTTTATCACCGTACCTTATGAAGGAAGTAGACGTAGAGTTAGATCGGATACTAAAGCTGGATGTAATTGAAGCCACCCAAAGTGAATGGGCAAATCCACTCGTCTGTGTTAGGAAGGCTTCAGGTAAAGTGAGACTTTGTCTTGATGCGCGTGCATTAAATCAGGTCACAGTTAAAGATGCGTATCCTCTCCCACACATTGGCAATATTCTTGGGCAACTTAGGTCATCGAAATATATGTCCTCGATCGATTTATCTGACGCTTTCTGGCAGGTACCTCTCCATCCATCATCACGACCTAAGACGGCTTTTATTGTACCAGGACGGGGTCATTTCATGTTTAAACGAATGCCTTTCGGCCTATGTAACAGTGCGCAAACGTTGTGTAGAGTTTTGGAAAAATGCTTGGGCCATGACTTAGAACCTGAGGTGTTCGTTTATATCGACGATATCATCATCACGACTTGTACTTTTGAACGACATTTGTTTCTACTCGATGGAGTTTCAAAACGATTAAACAACGCAAACTTGTCAATTAGTTTGGAAAAGTCGAAATTTTGTGTTAAAGAGCTGCATTATTTAGGGTATGTGTTGGACGAAAATGGTCTCTCCCCCGATCCCAGAAAAATTGCACCGATTCTTAATATACCTCAGCCTAAGAATATTAGAGACATAAGACGTTTGTTAGGAATGGCGAATTGGTACCGTCGTTTCATAAAGGATTTTTCAACTATTACGGCACCACTTAGCGATTTATTAAAGAAAGACAAAGCAAAATTTTCTTGGTCAGATGAAGCACAAGCCTCACTGATAAAACTTAAAACTGCTTTGGTTTCAGCTCCAGTACTTATAACGCCAGATTACGAAAAACCATTTACAATACAATGCGACGCGTCTGAACTTGGAATGGGAGCAATTTTAACTCAAGGAGAAGGAGATAGCGAAGGAGTGATTGCGTATTATTCGGAAAAGCTAAGTAACACGGAGCGTAAGTATTCTGCTACGGAGAGGGAATGCTTAGCAGTCGTTAGATCAGTATATAAATTCCGATCATATATTGAAGGAACAAAATTCTATGTAATTACGGATCATGCGTCCCTACGTTGGTTAATTAATTTAAAAGACCCCACTTCCAAGCTAGCACGATGGGCACTAAAGTTACAAGAGTTTGACTTTGAAATTAAGCATCGAAAGGGTAAGTTGAATATCGTGGCAGATGCATTGTCCAGATTACTAGATGTGGATGAAATTACCCAAGAAGAGAATGATGAGTCATATTCTGCACTAAAAGCAAAAATCTTGTTAGATCCAGGCAAATACCCCCAATTTATGATAGAGAATGATAACATCTATAAAATATGTAATAAAAGTTCGAAAAAAGGAAGTCATCAAAGTGAGTGGAAGTACTATGTTCCGCAGTCTCAGCGATCGAAGCTTCTAGAGATTTACCACGACAGTCCATTGGGTGCTCATTTGGGTGTGGCGAAGACAGCGAAGAAGATTCAGAGGAAATACTTTTGGCGAAATATGTATTCTCAAATCAAACAGTATGTAAAACAGTGTGACAAATGTCAAGCAAACAAACATCAAAACATTTGCAGTAAAGTACCGATGGGAAGTCAGAAAGAAGTACAATATCCATGGGAAGTAATAGCCGTGGATTACATGGGTCCATTTCCGAGGAGTAAGAGTGGAAATCAGTTCCTTTTGGTTATTGTGGACGTATTCAGTAAGTTTTGTCTTTTAAAACCAGTGAGAAGAGCTGAAGCGAAGTCTCTCTCTCAAATCATAGAAAATGAAGTGTTTCTGTTATTTGGGGTACCGCGCACGATTATTTCCGATAATAGTGTTCAATTCACGTCTAAGGAGTTTAAGAAGTTATTAGCTGAATATAATGTCAAACACTTACTTAATGCTATATATCACCCACAGTCAAATCCTGCAGAAAGGATAAACCGAGTTATACTTTCTAGCATTAGAGCTTATATAACAGACGATCAAAGAAGTTGGGATGAGAATATTTCTAAGATTGCTTGCGCTATTCGGACTGCTGAACATGATTCAACAAAGTATTCGCCATATTTCGTCAATTTTGGTAAAGAAATGGAAATAAGAAATGATCACACTGTCGGCAAAAGTAAAGAAAAAGAAGAGGGAAGTGACAGACTACTAAATCTAAGAAAGGTAAGAGAAGAAGTTGGAAAGAATTTGCAGAACGCATTTAAGAAATATGCACACCATTACAACTTAAGGACCAGGCAAATCGAGTTCGTTCCAGGAGAGATTGTATTGCGTAGATCATTCAAAAAATCTAATTTGGCAGAACGTTTTAACGCCAAACTCGCGCCACAATATCTGAAGGCTCGCGTTAAGGAGAAAGTTGGTCAAGCTTCTTATTTTTTGCAGGATATGGAAGGAAAAGACATTGGCAAGTACCATGCAAATGATTTAAAGAAATATAGAACTCAGTCAGATTTGGTTAATGAAGGTAATAGATGATTCCCCTTTTTAATGTGTTAAATGTTCTAGTAAAATAATTTTTTTGTTAAGGGTTTAATGTTAGTAGATAGTTTTATTTGGTGTTTTATAGATAATTTGTGTTCGTCTGAGTGACTGATGGTGAATGCCGGAATGTTTGTCAATAATTGTATAATTTATTTAACGAAAAAAAACTTATTTTGGGTTAAGAACTAAGATTGCTTAATATAAATCTTTTTTCGTTCATAGGATTAGGATTATTGTAAAAATAATTAATGCATGCTAACTTCATTATTTGTTGTATATAGTTTAACTTGATATTTTTGGGATATAGATATTTATATTTTTTGTGTGTTTTGGTTTGAATACTAAAATGAAGGTCATAAGACACTTCAACCGGGATATTCTGCTATGTCTGAACAAGTTTCAGTTTTCTCAGAGTATTCTCAATTGAAGTATAATAAATTTTGCTCCAGGGTTATGCATTAATAAACATTGTAGTTTTCTTTGGGAGCAATTTAAATTTTTGGTTTTTACGCAAGAGTTCTTGTTGTATTGTTTTGGGGTTAGGTTAAGTTGCGGTAAATATTCTTGAAGGAAGCGCGTTGGTCACAGCATTTTTCAAGAAAGGGTATTCTGCTAGGTCTGGATACACCAGTTTTCCCAGAAGTCCCTTTATAAAAAAAAATATATATTTACCAGTTTCAATGGGTGTCGCGAGAGCGTATTTAAGTATTTTCTAAAAAAAGGTAATATTTTTTTTTGTTCTGCAAATGTTTAAATATATTGGGTTTGGTTTTGATTGTCTGTGTTAGGTTAAGTCGCGAAATTGCCTTCGAAAATGAAGAGCGTCGGTCATAGATTTTTCTTTCTGTTTTAACGACTGTGCTGTTAGGTCTGGAAAAATCCAGTTTTCCCAGAGAGTCTTTGAGAAAGAGAAGAAAAATCTGTCCTTATCAATAGTTAAAGAAAAAAAAATTAAATTAAGGTATTTGAAGGGTATGTTTGTTTAAGTGGTTGTTGGCTCGAAAGAAAAAGACATCAAGTCTAGAACTTTCGAGAGCATCTTGTTGTAATAATATGGAAGTGGTTTGTTTTGCGAAAAAACAACAAAATGCTCTCGAAAACCTAGAAAGAATGTGATGTAACGTGAAGAAATTTTTTTTAAATTCAATTGATTTAAATGAATATCAAATCCACTCATCTATCTGTGTTGTTTCGTCCAATAAAATTATTGTTTTTTTTAATTTCATTGATGCCTTTTCTTTCATTTATTAAAATATCAAATCAAATGAATTATTGAGTTAACGTTCCTTTTTTTTATATTAAATATTTTTGCAACAGCTGATTTATTAAAATATCAAATCAAATAAATTTTTGAGTTAACGTTTCTTTTTTTTCATGTTGAATATTTTTGCAACAGTTGATTTATTTTGTTAGATTTAAATATTTATTTTTGTTATTATTAAGAAATTAGACAATAGCTATAATTAAAACCTTGGATTTAGTATATTAATATTATTACAAGAAGTCACAATGATGGAGTCCCTTCAAAAAATGCTAAAGCCCTTTGATGTACGGCCTCATCAGTTATATTGATACTTTCAAATTTTGCTTTCAAATCAATTAAATTATGTGCGATGTTGCGTTTAATGGTTGGCCAGATTGAATTGAAACTATCAATAGATGGCGCAGAGTTATATAATAAATATGAAATAAACATCCGCCTTGAAGCTTGGAGACAATCATGGAAATTTCCAAAAAATGAAAAAAAGGACAGCCAACATAATCTTTGTATAACACAAAAACTAGGAGAAGAGAAAGTAGGGGAAAAATTCTAATTCCTGGGTCAAAGAAAAATTAAAGATCGGTCTATTGGTGTTTGGCGGCTATCAAGACCACATCTATTAAAGCTGTGCAGCAATAATTAGTTGAAGTTGAACTTCCATCAAAATATTAAAAACAAAGCAGCAATTTTTATTTGAAGTTGGGTTGATTTAGCCGACCGTTTTTGGATACAAGAATTCCTGGCGAGCAAACCATATGAAGGCCAAGAAATATAACAAAGTTTGGGTATGTTATTTTTTGAAGGACAACGCCGGATCAACATTAATGATCAAGTATTGTTTTTATAAATAATAATTATAAATAATTGAAATTCAAGTTCTTTAAATTTGTAATAATAATAAGTTGATAAAAATGCATTTATGGTTTTTTGAATTTTTACAAAAAGAATAGAATAATGTCAATTAAATGTTTATCTTGTGCTAATTTTGTTTTCCTTATTGATTGAAAAAAGTGTTTGTGTTTTGTGTTGTTTATGGTTTTTAAAGAAATGAAAAGAAACTGCATCGTGGAAATTTTTTGATAAAGGCCCGTCCCCACCCACAATTTAGCGCTGCGTTTAAAGGTACGTTATACATACCTGCTTTAGATCACTTGTCATATTTCAAATAGAATAATTTTTGATCAACATAATAAGTATTTCACCAATTACTGCTAACAAAAAACATTTGGAAATTCTTGAGTAAAGAGGAGATGCAAGATAAAAATTTAAATTATATGCTTTAAGGTTAATAAGCAAGATCCCTCACCACTGTAAGTTTGACAATGTTGTTTTCGATTCTACAATAAATTTGTACTTATAAGTACAAAATATTAAACAATTAAATAGATTCAGTCTACAGTTAATTATTACAGTTAAGTATATTATAATTAACTTTTTAAAAAGTTATTAAAAATTCGTTAAGAATGAGAAAATTTTTTGCACAAAAAAATTTTAAGTTAAGTACCCGAGCAGAAATTTGTCAGGGCTCAAGTAAGGCCCTGATCAGGTTTGCCCTAACCTGGATCAGGCATTGGTAGGACAGCCTGATTGGGCCCTGATCTTGAGTGTAACGCTTTTGCCCTATCAGGTCCTGATTGGGATTACCGGATCAGACCCTGATTGGGATAATCGGATCAGGCCCTGATTGGGATATCCGGACCAGACCCTGATATATATTTATATACTATATACATAAATTAATCAAATTAAAATAAAAAAATTACAATGGAAAAAATTAAAACATACATACCACCTTAATGACTATTATTATAGTCTTTCAGCCGAGAAGCTATAACTAAAACATACATGAAACGATTTTAACTATATATTTCTAAAATGGATAATACTCTAGTGAATTTTAACCAATTGAAATTTCAGCTAGGGGTCAAATACGAGAAACCTGATCCGGGCCGGATGTATTCAAATAAGGTAAACGCTAAAAGGGTATTCTAAATCAGGCCCTAAACAGGCCCACATCAGCTTGCTCTAATAGAGATTGCCCTTGTAGGACTGACCAGGCCCTGATCACGACCTGACTGTATTCAGGTTTTCCCTAACTAATTTCTGCTCGGGTAAATGTACTATTATGACGTCGATAATATAATCAAAATAATAATTCAGTTATACCATTAATAACGAATTTATTGTTTAATGAGCAATATATTATATACAGAATGGATCAGGTAAAAAACTAAATTTTGTATTATTATCCAGTTCAGGACATCGGATAAGATGAGTTTTTTAGATCAGAAACTGATCGTATGACTGGATCAACGGATAAAGTACTGCACGCTGATCAGTAACTGATCAGATAGCCGGATCAACGGATAAAGTACTGCACGCTTATCAGTAACTGATCAGATAGCCGGATCAAGGGAAACGGTACTGTACGCTGATCAGGAACTGATCAGATAACCGGATCAAGGGAAACGGTACTGTACGCTGATCAGGAACTGATCAGATGACCGTATTACGGAAAATCTGATCCGGATCTGATCATAATCTGGGTTCCCTGAACTGATTTCCAGTCGGGTGATTTTATTCCTCCGATTATACTTAAAACATTTGCTAGGGAGCTAGCACCAATCCTCACTAAAATCTTCTATTTGTCATATAAGAAAGGAATTTTTCCTGAAATTTGGAAAATGGCTAGTGTACAGCCAGTTTCAAAAAAGGGCAGTAAGACTGATCCTACGAATTACAGACCCATTTCAATTTTATCGGTAGTTGCTAAAATTTTTGAGAAATATGTCAATTTTAATTTAATGAGCTTCTTAGAGTCTTCCAAATTAATTAATGAGAGACAATATGGATTTCGAAAAGGAAGAGCGACGGGAGATTTGCTGTCTTTTGTCACTCATATCTGGAACAAGTCGCTTGAAAACTTTGGAGAAACATTCGGTGTTGCTCTTGATATTTCCAAGGCGTTTGACAAAGTTTGGCATAACAACCTTATATGCAAATTGAGATCCTATGGTTTAGACGAGCAGCTTATATCTTGGACACAGAGCTTTATATCTGATCGAAAATTTCGGGTCAATGTTGACGGTGTATCATCGAATACTTTTTCAACTAATGCAGGAGTTCCTCAGGGTTCCGCTTTGTCACCAACTCTTTTTCTTATCTATATTAATGATTTGTTGGACTCAACGGTTCATCCTATACATAGTTTTGCTGATGATAGCACGCTTCATGCGTCTCATGAAGCACCTAAATTATATACACCCTTAGCGCTTAGTGAGTGTAGGTCAAAATTGATAGATTCCCTTAACACTGATCTTAAAACAATTATGGATTGGGGTATTGCTAACAGTGTTGAATTCAATACAAGCAAAACACAGGTTTGTCATTTTTCTAGGATAACGACACCCAATCCTTTTCCATTAACGTTTGGCCCCAAAAATCTTTTAGAGAATGAGTCTGTCAGACTTCTAGGAGTTGAGATTGAAAATAATATGAAGTGGAATTCTCATATTTTTAATCTGGCTAAGAATGCTGTTCAAAAGTTAGGATTTTTGGGGCGATGTCGTAAGTTTTTCGATAGCGAACAACTTCTTTTAGTTTATAAATCTTTTATACGTCCCTGCATGGAATACTGTTCTCACATATGGGGTGGAGCTTACTTGAGTAGTCTCAACTGCCTTGATTCTGTACAGCGTAGAGCTATTAAACTCATTGGTAACCCTAGTCTTACTAACGGTCTTGATTCCTTGCAGCACAGAAGAAATGTTGCTGATTTGACTATATTTTATAAATATATTATGGATGAACGAGCTTCTGAAGAGATCAAATCGATTTTACCTAAATCAGCAAACCTTTCGCGTCACACCAGAGCAAACGTAGCAGCGCATCCCTTTACAGTTCAAATAATTAGGTGTAGAACTGTAGCCTTTCAACGTGACTTTTTCAACAGAGTATCTCATCTTTGGAATGCCTTACCTTCCTGGGTTTTCCCTGATGAATTTAATCCTCAAGGCTTTAAAGTTAACGTTCATAAATTTCTCAGAGAATCTTAATTTGCATTCCATTCTTATCCCTAGTTGGCATGGTATCTTCGGATATTCAGAGACGTTAATTTATAATTTATTATAATTAACACTAAACATGCCTAACTTTGAATAAAAAAAAAAAAAAATGTTTTTTCGATAATAATAGTATGTATTATTGTATTGTATTCTAACCTATAGCCTAATGAACTTAACCTATTGTCTAATGAAAATTTTCCTATAATTATCATTATTCAATTGGTATGATTCCAATTGGTCAAATTGTTTTGATTTCATTAAAATTAACAATTTATTTTATGTTTTACAGGCAAAATTCCTTTGTTGATTTTACAATTTAAAAAAACGCTGTTTTATATATTCAAAATAACTTTTAAAATTTATTAAACAATTGTTTTTTCTTATTAATTTTCTCTAACATGTTTCGATTATATATCATCTTCAGAGAGATATTTTGCAACTCATTAAAATTATTTTCAAATTATAATCACAATTGCTTTGATAAGTTTTGTTCAAAAATCAAATTTTAAATTAAATTTTCTTATTTCGTTTAGTTGAACTTGGTTGATTGTATATGATGGGGTTTTTTTATCATCTGGGTGGTTATTTTGTAGTGTTATCTCACTAGGTGAGATAAATAGTGAGATAAAAAAATTATGTTTAAATGATTTCTTTTATCTAGCATAATCGATCAAACACAAATATTTTATCTCACTTTTTATCTCACCTAGTGCGATAACACTACAAAATAACCACCCTGCAGGTTTTTTTTAATAAGAAATTTGATTTATCAATTAAAACAATAAAGATTTATTATTCTTATTGAAGAAAATGTTTTTATTTTTTATAATACACAATTTTTTGTCAGAGAATAAAGTATTGTAATCGATTCGTGTTTAATGAAGTTTATTCTCTCGCAAATTAAAATTCTCGCTCGTGCCTCGCTCAAATTTTAAACTTTTGCTTGAGAATAAACTTCTTCATTATACACTCATTGATTAAACTACTATTTT
Organism: Diogma glabrata; assembly: GCA_963693315.1. Taxonomy (NCBI): domain Eukaryota; kingdom Metazoa; phylum Arthropoda; class Insecta; order Diptera; family Cylindrotomidae; genus Diogma; species Diogma glabrata. The sequence goes on along the minus strand of OY856186.1, from coordinate 459,792,281 downwards.
TTCATTATCTTGAAATTCAAGGAATAAATTGGAATAGATCGTTTTTCAATGGACACAAAAATAATTACTGTGGAATAAAATGGCAGTTGTGCAATTACTGCAGTTTTGCAAATTTTTATAGGTAGATACATACTCATACTGTTTGTTTTCAGTTTTATATATTTATATATTTGAATTGAATGAAAGTTTATCATTTAAAATTACATTTTCGCGTCACACCAGAGCAAACGTAGCAGCGCATCCCTTTACAGTTCAAATAATTAGGTGTAGAACTGTAGCCTTCCAACGTGACTTTTTCAACAGAGTCTCTCATCGTTGGAATGCCTTACCTTCCTGGGTTTTCCCTGATGAATTTAATCCTCAAGGCTTTAAAGTTAACGTTCATAAATTTCTCAGAGAATCTTAATTTGCATTCCATTCTTATCCCTAGTTGGCATGGTATCTTCGGATATTCAGAGACGTTAATTTATAATTTATTATAATTAACACTAAACATGCCTAACTTTGAATAAAAAAAAAAAAAAAAAAAAAAATTTGTTGGGTTTTAAATCCCTTGTAAATTTCAAACTCATCAAGTGATTCTTTTAGAGATCCTTGGCTACATAAATGTAAAGCCTTAAAATTTTTGTTAAAAGTGGTGTAGCTATTGTTATTAACTATGTAAATCTTTTGCAAAAATAGACTTTAAATTTTGTTTATTTTTCTTCTTAGGAAAGCATTCCTTAAATCAGTCTTTAAAACATTTTCCGGTTTTCCCGATGTAAAATTTTTCACAAAAATCACATTTAATTTTGTAAATTATTGAGCATGATTCTAATTGGATATTTAATTTTAGTTTCAATTCTTTATATAAAATATCTTTTAGGATTTTATACTTATATTTTTTTAAATAGTTCCTTATAATATTAGGCATATGATGTGTATATTCCATTTTATCAAATATTATTTAATATAAGTTGTTACAAGGAAAAATAAATAAATTAAATTTCTTGGCGGTGTATTTAGTCATTAACACAGTGTACTTATTATGAACTAGACATATATGTATCCTACAAATATATTTAGAATTAATGCTTTGCTGATTTCTATTCTATAATTCAAAATATTTTTTTAGATTTCGTTTAGCAAATATCCCAAAAAAATAAATATGCCACGAGGAGTTCATACTTCTTAAAGAAAAAGTTGGTTTCAGCAGAGAAAGACCAAATCTATAAATATGTTACAACCCGATGATATCCAAGGTACATCAAAAGAAACTGATTCTCACGTTGATGCAACGAATGTTTCAGAGAATATTGGCTCATCTTCGGAAAGTAACAGCGACAATACGGAATTAATAATGATAACCTATGATGAAGATGAATTAGAAAGAAATAATGAAAATGACAGTGATAATGCTGCTAATGCTTCTACTATCGAAGACAGTATTTGCATGGGTGAACCACTACAGGACTTAAGAGATGTATCACGTTGGAATATACTCGTCTCTGATAATGGTCGCATTGAAATCATAAAAAAAGGAAGTGAACATTTTCAAAATAGAGAAGGGTCGTTTGCTACTGTATCTAGAGACGGGTTGGACATAAAAGGTGATGTTCGCCATATTTCATAAAGAATGGTTTTATAAAGTGATGTCTTGTGGTGAAAAAAGTCTGCGGTCATGGATGGCTTATTGTCCTTTAAATAATAACCTGTACTGCTTCTGCTATCGTATATTAGCTGTCACGAATAGTAATAATACAAAATCTACGACTGGATTTCAGAAGTGGTTGAAATTAAATCTCAAAGTAACCAACCATGAAACTTCAAATGAACATCTGGAGAATTTTGAAAAGTGGAAAACTTTGGAAATGAGGTTAAAATTTCATAAAACGATAGGAGACGCATCCTTGCAGTTAATATATAATGAAAAACAGAAGGGGAAACATCTTTTACCCAGATTATTGGATATAACTTTGTTTTTATCTAAACAAAACCTAGCATTTCGTTGACATAATGAAGGACAAAGTTCTTCAAATAAAGGGAATTTTTTAGGACTAGTTAATCTATTGTCAAAGTATGATGTAGTGTTAAAAGAAACGTTTTGAATTTGGAGCATGGTAAATCACCAAAAGTATCATATTTGTCAATTTGTCACCAGATATACAAAATGAGTTCATAAATATTTAGCGAACCCCGTAGATTTTAGCGAACCCCGTAGCTTGTCAACGAAATTAAATCGGTTAAATATTTTGGAATTATGTTTGATAGCACACCTGACATTCCACATATGGATCAAATGTTATAACTGATTCGTTATGTGAAAATTGATGGTAGAAAAGAGGAAATCAGGGAAGTATTCGATCGTTGTGTGTTGCGGGGAACACACGACTTTGAATACACAAAAAAAATAATAATTATAAATGAAATTACATATAGTGTTGAATATAATAAAAAATAAAAAAAATATAAAATTAAATTATTCTTCAAAAAATATTTAAAATTTTATTATAAATTTTATTTATTATTAACTAAATCTAAAAGATATTAAAGTGAGTTTCATTTTTCAAACTGTTTGTGATTCAGATTTTGATTCATTAAATTAAGAACAAAAACAAGTTCACCTTGATAAGGTCTAACTGTTCAATTGTTATTGGAATGTCACTGTTTTAAACAAAAATGAATTCATTCATCTTGTGCAACAAGTGAAAAAATCTAACATAATCTGAAAATTTATCTATAAATCATTCCTTAAAGTATTTAATTGTGTAAATTTGTTATCAAACTAAAATTAAAAACAAAATAAATTCATAATGACTAATTGCTCGATTTGCATGAATAAAGTAGACAGAAATTCAAATACGTTAAACTTGTGTTGTGTTGTATGCAAATCCGTTTATCATGCCACTTGTTTAAAGTTAAAACCGGATGATACCGATCATATTGCAAAACTTAAGTTAACCTGGAAATGCGAACAGTGTTTAAAATCAAATAAAGTTGAGAAATCAAATGTAGGCAATCATTTACATGTCGCTTCTAAAAGTCAATCACCTTCTACGTCATCATTTCACAGTAACAACACAAATCAAGTTTCATCAATACTTTCAACTAGTCAAATAAATAACACATCACCACCTGATTTAAGTTTAATTTTTCAAGAGATAAAGGATATGAAGGCTTCTAATGAAAAACATTTTGCGTCTATATTAGACAGACTTCAAATCTTAGAAAATTCGATTAAGCGTATTCAAATATTAGAAGATGAAAATAAACAGTTGAGAAGCCTAATCAGCAATCAGGATATCAGATTGGAAGAACAAGAAAAGATATCTCGTCAAAATTGTTTAGAAATCTCTGGTTTACCAGCCACTGCCAACGAAAATTTAATAGAGACGGTTGTTGATGTGATTAATCGTGGAATTGGATTGAAAGTTTCACCTAATGATCTTGATTACTGCTTTCGTAAAGCCTCAAGAACAGCAAAGTAACAAAGTGCAAACAAATGATGTTATTTTTGTGAAATTTGTTTCTCGTCGAGTGAAGGACAACATCATGAGAACCAAGTATTCATCTAAAATAAAAGTCAAGGCAAAGACTTTTTGTGATTCAGCTACTGAAGATGCATTAATTTATTTTAATGACAGCTTAACATTCAATCAATGGAAACTTCTACAGGCAGCCAAAACTATTAAACTAAATAAACATTTTAAATATTTGTGGATCCGTAATGCTGTTATTATGATGCGAAAAGAGGATAAAAGTGTCTTACATATTATAAGAAGTCTAGATGACCTTGCTCGTCTGTAAATATTTTTTTTATTTTACTTATTTTTATTTAAAAAAAGTTTTTAGTTATAAATATTAAATAATGAGTCAGGACTCATCTAACTTAAATTACTATACTTCCTCTTTTAGCAATTCAGTAAAATCACAACATAATTCTCATCAGTATGATAACAAACTTGTTTTCTGCCTACAAAACATTCGGAGTTTGAGACAAAATTTCAACAATTTCATAGTTCAATTACACACTTTAAACAATCTTCCAGATCTAATCTTTTTAACTGAGACATGGATATATAGCAATGAATCTTCAAATTATTCTTTTAAGGGATACAAATCTTACAGTAACTGTAATGAGTTATATAGATCAGGTGGAGTATTGGTTTTTGTTAAAGATTCATTAAAATGTAGTTGTTCTAAAATCGAGGCGAAGGGAGGTGATTTATTGAGAGTGGATGTAACAATTTGTGGTGACTTGTTTACTTTTCTACTTGCTTACCGGTTGCAAAACCTTGTAAGTATGGATAATTTTCTTAGTGAGTTAAATTCAATACTTAGAAAAATCAAATCTAAAAACATGTTTCTGTTAGGTGATATGAATTTAAACCTTCTAAAACAATGCTCTGATTTGGAGAAATACACTTTTGCTATGGCCTCGTTTGGTTTGTCATCAGTGATCAATGAACCAACTCGCTTTGATGCATGTCTGGATCATATCTTTTTTAGACTTAATCTCAATTTCAGGTATTTAGTCTCTACGTCGGTAGCACGCATAAATATTACAGACCACGATCTTATCTTTGGTGAAATAAAATTCAGTCATAATTCTCATTCAAAAAAAAAGCAAGTTGTAAACCTAGTTTACTCAACAAGGATGCTGTGTTTACTGATTTTGCAAAACTTAGAAATTTCTACTGTATGAGTTTTGGGTAAATATTTATAAAGAAAATGATCCAGAAATTGCATTTGATTTATTTCTGTCAACTTTAAAACAACATATTAATGCCTGCAGTGCTATAATTCCAAATAAGCGGAAAACTAACAAAATCAAACCTTGGATTACAAATTCGCTCGTTCGTTGTATCCATAAAGCTAATTTTTATTCTTTAAAGTCAAGAAAACATCCACATAACAACAAATTAAAAAACTACTCAAAGGATCTCTCTAAAAAGTTAAAAAAAAATATAAAAAGTGTTAGAGAGGAGTACTACTTAAATAAATTTGACAGATTTAAGAGGAATCCAAAAAAAGAGTGGCAAATAGTCAATGAAATTTTAAATAAAGACAGCAACTCTACACATATCGAAGAAATTATAACTCAGGATAACAGAGTTTTCACAAGTGATAAAGAAATTGCGAATTGTTTTATAAATTACTATGGTAATATTGCACAAGCTCTTCAGAATACTCTATCACCCGATAATTTATCATGTTCAGAGAAGAAAATTCTGAAAGGCTGCGATTTGAATTCGAACAGCTTTGTGTTTCTTCCAATCACTTCCTCTGAGTTATATAAAATGATCAACTCTCTTGACAACAAAAATTCTAGCGGGATTGACGAAATTACAAACAAACTTATAAAAGCGATATAACCTCTTTTAGTGGATGTATTAGCCTACATCTTTAACTTAAGCATTGAAACAGGTATTTTTCCTAAAGCATTAAAGCGTGCTGTAATTATTCCTCTATATAAAAAAAATGACAAAACAAAGGTCGAAAACTATAGACCAATCTCTATGCTCTCAGTTTTTTCAAAAATATTTGAGAAATGCATCAAGAATAGGGTTTTATCTTTCTTAGATAAAATTAATTTCTTCAGCCCCTCACAATTTGGTTTTCGAGTTGATCTTAGTACAGAAGACGCTCTACTTCACTTCTTAAATTCTGTATATGTTGGCTTGAATAATAAAGAAACTGTATCAGGATTATTTATAGACATCACTAAGGCATTTGACATGGTCGTACACTGCCTTCTGTTGGAAAAATTGCATGCAGCTGGTTTTAGAGGATTTATTCTGAAATGGTTTAGTTCATATCTATCTCAGAGACCAGTATCAGTAAAAATTAATAAAGAAACGAGTTCTGAAAGATCTTATAATATTGGCGTGCCACAAGGTTCGGTTTTAGGGCCGATTTTATTCTTAATCTACATAAATTCTTTATTTAAGCTAAATTTCCATGGAAAAATTTCAGCTTTTGCAGATGATATGGCCTTATGTTATATTCAAAATAAAATAAACATGATAACGGATCAGATGAATCAAGATTTAGATCTTCTAAATAAATGGTTCTCAGTTCATTCGATGATAATTAGTGATAAAACAAAAATTGTTCACTTTAGTCCTAACATTGGATTGACACAACCTCCATTAGTAACCAGTCATGCGCTAGAATGTGATAAAAATAACTGCACCAGGAATTGTTTAAATATTGAAGTTGTTTCTCAGTTCAAATACCTTGGTGTAACTCTGGATAGTCGTTTAAATTGGAAAGCACATGCAGATGACCTAAGGAAATATTTTTTGATGGTAAATACAAAATTTTACTTCTTAAAGTCTGCATGCCCTGTTAGGGTTTTAAAATCCATCTATTATGCCTTATTCCAGTCAAAACTTCAATATGGAATAACTTGTTGGGGTGGCGCTTATAAAAGCTCTCTAAAACCCCTAGTTACCGCACAGAAACACGCAATCAGAATTATTTATGGTAAAAAACAAACTGATAGCTCCTGGCCAGTGTTTTGCAATAACTTTATATTGCCATTAAGACATCTTTATATTTACAAGATATTAAAAATATTTTATAGTAGAAGCGGAAATCGTTTGTTTCGATTATTGGACCCCTCAGGTAGGCTACGCTCACACAATATTTGCATTGCTTCAATTCCTCGTTTTAGAACAACACATTTTAAACAATATTTTCTTGTAAACGCTCCTGCTCTATTTAATAAACTACCAATTAATCTGCGCTCTGATCTACTTCCATTGATGGTATTCCTGAAACAATTGAGATCTTGGTTGTTTACTGTATCAAATGTTGAAAGTCTGTTTGAAGTTTTGGTCTAAGTAGCAGATATTAATATTCTTTCCTGTTCTTTATTTGATCATTGATTATATTTACATAAGTGAAATGTAAACTTTATTTGGCACACTTTTTCAGATTTTTGTATTTTATTGATATATTCTTTATATTTTTGGATTTTAATCAAATTTAGATGATTTTTAAATTATATTCTTTAACCCCGCGTCACATTAACATTTTTCCATGCAATTTCTTGGTCTGTAGATTTTAACAGCCAAGAGTTGGTTAATTTTTTGAAGGAACAAATAACTCTAACCATTTACTTGGTTAAAATTTGTTCCTAATATTCTGTTACCAGCCCGGTACAAGTTGTGAATTAATACATATATAAATTCGGATTTCTGATTTTAGAATTGATTTTACTCGTTAAAGAGAAATATTATTTTAGAAAAATAGAGTAAAATTAGTTATCCTTTTAAAGAGAAAATGAAAAGTATTAATAATTTTTAGCTTTCTTTATTTTTTATTTTCCTTTATATTTTATTAGCATAAATTTGATTTATTTAGTAATTTGTATTTAGTTTTAAGATTCACATATTGTTAAAACATTCCTTAGATTTAATTGTATTGTATATTATATGGGCTTGAAACACGAATAAATAAATTAAATAAATAAATAAATAAATTCCTTGGATTTTTTCCTTTACATGGAAAAAAGCCGCTGATTTAAGCGATGAAATTCTTACACTGAAAAAAAAAATTGGTAATGACAACCTCATCTCGAAGTTGGCAGTTTATTATTCATGCAAAGAAAAGGTATTTACAAACAATTTCACCGTGATTGGGACAACTACTTAGTACTCAGTAACATTGTGCTGACAACAGAATGGGATTTATTTTAAATATGAAGTGTTATATACAATATAACAGTAGTTGAATAAAGTTAATAACTATCTCCATGAAAACATATTTCTTTGGCCTTATATCATGAATTTTTCATTTCAAAATTTAAGTATTTGAGATTAATTGAACTATATTTCATTTTCACATAAATATTTCATGTGATTGTCGGCTTATAATTGTACAGTTGTTGAATCAATCTCGTAGTTCGATTCGCCATATCTGCCCGCACGGTGAGGTTGAGACAACTGCATTTCAATTGGAAATAGGACATGTTTTTTCAGTGTAAAAATCTTGAAAATGACGGTATAGATGTTATGAATTGTCGTTCCCAAGTTTATGATAATGCAGCTGTTATGAGTAGTATACATGGAGGAGTGCAAGCTATTATTAAAGCAAAAAATAACAAAGCAATTTTTGTCGGCTGCATAGATCATTAATTTATGTGGCCAACACTCATTTGCACAAAATGTAGCTTGTGTAACGTTTTTCGGAAGAGTAGAAGCCATTTTTACATGTTTTTCTGCTTCGAATACCCGCTAGGAAGTGCTTGTTAAACACAACAAAGCAACTGTTAAAAGACTCTTAACAACGCATTGGAGTGCTCATTATGCTGCAGTCAAAGAAAATTTTGATGGGATTGTGGCTGCAATTGAGAAGTTAAGTGATCAACAAGAAAATGTAGACACGAGAGGCGCTGCACAGAATCTTATCCATGCAGCATGTGATTTTACGTTTCTTTGCTATTTTTTGTTTTGGAATGATATTCTAAGGAAAATAATATCTGTGCTCAGATTGGATTGTAGAGCAAGGGCTTGAATATTGATCAATTAGTTACAAAAATAGAGTCAATTCGTAACGAAGTCACATTGTAGAAGAGGCAATAATTCTTGCTGCGAAAAAATCGGAGGACTATGACATTCCAATGGAAAGCCGAATTCGTCGTAAACACGTAAAAATGGCTGGTGAGTTTGCCCCTGATGTTGGACTGACACTGAGAGCTCAACTAAAAAAGGACATGTTGGAATGTCTTGACCGATTGAGTGTTGAACTCCGAACTAGACTTAAGTCAGTTCAAGATTTAGCTTCATTGTTCGAGGTTGTGCAGACAAACACTTAGCTTTTGGCGAACAGTGAAGAGTTGAAATTATCTGTATCAAAATTTACCAGTTTTTATGATGAGGTATCGGCAACAGAACTCCTCATAGAGATACCAAGGGAGGAGGCATTTAAAAGCGGCCAATGTTACAGTTTCTAACTGGGTATACCTAGACTTTTTGAAATTCATCGTAGAATGGGATTTTTCAGAATTTCTTACGAATCTTACGGTTGCACTAAAGTTATTTATGACCATTTGCGTATTAGTGGCTTCGTGTGAGAGGAGTTTCAGCAAATTAAAATTAATTAAAAATTACTTTTTTTTTTTTAATGCTCATTTGGATTATTAAAAAAAAATTATAAATTCCGTTTATCGGCTTTTTATTATTATTGACAGTTTTTATTTTTGGGGTGACACCACAATATCCGCCCCGGGTGCCACCCATGCTAGCTACGCCACTGAGTGCGAGATGGGTTAGAGAAGAAACTTAATTTATAGGCATTACTAAACTTTGATCTTATTGTGTTTTAAGCTAAATATTTTCTCAGCTTTGTTTTAAAACATTTTAAGTTTTGTTCATCTTTAATTTCTGGCGGTAGGGAATTGTATAGATTCAAACTATTATATAGTACATTATGAAGGCTTATTCGGGATCTAAAGAGTTCATTTAGATAGTTAGACCGCTGACGTGTGTCGCGTGAATGCCTGTCAGACGCTTTGGTTAGATTAAATGAATGTTTTATTCAATTTGTAATAATTTTAAATACGGTTAGTATTAATTCAGTTTTATTTATAATATAATATAATGATGTATAGCGTGGGTGACGTAAAAATAGTTGTTCTATTGAGTATGTGTAAGGCAATTTATTTATATATTTAATTGCTCTCTTTTGCAAGATAAAAAGCTCCTTCATCTTTTTTTTTTGAACAACCACTCCAGATAGGATTTAAATACACTATTTGAGATAGAATATATGAATTATAAATCATAAATAAAGCTCTATTTGGGACCAATTTGCTAATCTTCTTTAGGGTGAAAATATATGGAACAATACTACTTTTGATTTTATCGACGTGTTTGTCCCATTTTAGTTGGTGGTCAATCAGAAGTCCAAGGTATTTATATTGCTCAACTCTCTCAATTGATTCACAGTTATAAGTCAGCTTATAAAGCAAGTCGCACTGTTGAAAGTCTATTCGATTATTCTCAAAAACCATATATTTACTCTTTTTTACATTTATAGCTAAACAGTTTTCTTTAAACCAGTTCTGAATAATATTAAGATCGTATTGCATATCTTTGTACAGGTCTTCTAGGGAGGAACTCTCATATTTAATAACTGCGTCATCGGCATATAGTTGAACTTTTCCAAATAATTTTAACAGAGTAAGATCATTATTGAAAATAGTAAAAAGAAGTGGACCTAGAATGGAGCCTTGTGGTACTCCTTTTTTTATAGTATAAGGTTGACTTGCTTTTCCACCAACAATAACTATTTGTGTTCTGTTAAGCAGGTATTGTTTAAAAAGGCATATTTGGTTTTCCGTGAGCGACATATCCTTCTAGTTTTTTAATTATAATAGGGTGTTCCGGTGTATCAAATGCTTTTTTGATGTCTAAGAACAAACACAATACATATCTTTATCAAGACTGGAACTGATAAAGTCAGTTAGGTTTATGCATGCAACTGTCGTGTTAGATGATTTTGTAAAACCAAACTGGTTTTCAGAGAGTATTTGATTAGATTCTAAAAAATTAAGCAGTTGATTATATAGCACTCTCTCATAGATTTTTGAGATTGAGTTTAAAATTGAAATAGGACGGTAATTGCTTGGTTCCAAACTATTTCCTTCTTTATAGATTGGAATAACTCTGGCTGCTTTTAATGATTGAGGAAATATGCTATTTTCTATCGAGATATTTATTAACTTCGAGATTACAGGACACAGAAGCATAGAATACAATTTTAGAAATTTGGTTGAAATTATCTATTATCTAGTCCCGTAGCTGCTCTGACATTAAGTTTATTTATAATGTGTTGGATTTCATATTCCGTAGTTTTTTCAAGAGTAAATGGGTTTGCAATATTATAGATAGGAGAAGAAATTCTATTATTTATGTTTGATTGATAAGACGATGAACTAGTACCAACATTTACAAAAAAATTATTAAAAATTTCAGAAACTTCAGATTGGTCATCCACTACAACATCATTGTGCTTAAGATGAATATTTTTAGAAGCATTTCTTTTAGTGGAATGAAAAACTACCTCTTTAATATTTTCCCAATATTTGACTGGATTTGTCAAACTATCTTGAAACTTTTTACCATGATATTCAAGAATAGAATGGCGTATCTTTCTATTTAGATTTTTTTTATAGGAATGATAACGTTCCACTATGTATTCATGATTTGGAAAACGTTTTTTTAATCTAAAAAATTTTTCTTTAATCTTGTATAATTCTTTGATCTCTTCAGTCATCCAAGGTCGAAATGGATCAATTGTCTTTTTCAACTTAATTTTACGTTGGTTACGGGAAATCAAATCACTTAAGGTATATATAAATTCATCGAAATCAGCAAATTGGTCCAAATCATTCCAGAAAGGATCATTGCTTATACCAGCGTAATTTAAAACATCATATTGAATTAGATCTTTTGATTTTATATGAGAAATATCAAAATTTAGCGCAACCATTTTATGATCCGTTAAGGATGAGACATCTGTAAAAAGTACTTTTCTCATCGAAAATTTATAATTATAAGTAACCAAATATGTTAGGACGTGGTCTAAGATTGTAGTTGATGTTTTAGAGACACGAGTTGCAAACATTGTTTCAATACTATTTAAGAATATGAAACCATTTGATACCACAAGGTCAATATAAGTGTTCACTCTAGTATCGTTACTATCCAGTAGATCTATATTGATATCCCCCATTATCATAATTTTCTTCGTATGTGCAAGTAAGTTTTCTAATAAATGTAAAAATTCATCTACTTTAGATTGAGTTTATCTATATATGCATGCTATATTTATATTAAGTTCCTTGATTCTAACAAAAACTATATTAATATCGTCATAATTATTGGTTCTAACAAGATTAGCAGAAAGTTCGTTTTTTATATATAAGCTAGCTCCTCCACCACGGCCAAGCCGAGAGTCTATAGGTCTATTTGAGTGAAATGCTGTATAGCCTGCAATGCCAAAAAATTTATTTTCATTCTCATATAGTCATGTTTCTGTGAATGCAATTATATGTATATCAATTTTAAATGAGTTTATCAAATTTACCACCTCATGATATTTGTTGCGTATACTATGTACATTTAAACAAATACAGTTGATTGAGTTTACGATATTACCATAATACACTTTCGAGTGATATTTATTAGATAACTGGTCATTTAAACCAGGGTTGTTCCTTTACGCGTAATCTAAAATAGATTACATTACATGTAATCTATGTAATGTAATCTATGTCATCTATGTAAATTTGGTGTAATCTATTAATTTTGATTTAAGAAGAAATATGTGGAATTATTGTATTATCCCTACTGAATATTTTTTTCGATTTTTTCGCAAAAGACATGATGATTAATATTGTCAAAAACAAGATCTTGCGATCTTGAAAAAAGTTAATTTAATTGCTAAACAAGTTTAGAATGCACATATCAATTAAATAGATTATATAATAGTTTACATTATAGATTACACGAAAATATCTCGCGTAATTTACACGTAATCTATGCGTAATCTATACATGTAAAGTAATCTATTTTGTCTACGACACAACCCTGATTTAAACATATGTAATCCGTTTGTGCCATTTTAGGTAGATTTCATATAAAAATCTACCTATTGCAATGGGCTTCATATCGGAATTTCGGAAAAATTTTGGTGCCAAACGACTATGAATGATAAGCAGAGACGGAAAAATAAAAAAAAAAAAATTTATATATATATATATATATATATATATATATATATATATATATATATATATATATATATATATATATATATTGGAGTATATGTATATATATATATATATATATATATTTATATATATATATATATATATATATATATATATATATATATATATATATATGATATATATATATATATATATATATATATATATATATATATATATATATATATATATATATATATATATATATATATATATATATATATATATATATATATATATATATATATATATATATATATATATATATATATATATATATATATATATATATATATATATATATATATATATATATATATATATATATATATATATATATATATATATATATATATATATATATATATATATATATATATATATATATATATATATTGGAGTTTGGTTTCAACTTTCAACCGATGCGGTCGATTTTTATTTCTCTCAATTTTTATTTGAATTTTAATTATTTCAATTTTTTGTGCAAATTAAATTTGAATTTAATGAACAATAAGTCTATTTTTACCGGTGTGGTGAAGTGCTATTGATATATCCTATATAGTTATTTCAAGTTACTATTGATAGTGTTATAGTGTAGTGGTAGTGTTATAGTGTAGTTACCAGTGATAGTGTTAAAGTGTAGTGTTTAGATCTGCTTGGTCTTCTTGAAACAACCGCTACAACAACAATATCCAAGGAAACATACAAACTGTACATGCGAGGTATTTCTAGCTAGTAAAAACTCTTTTCTTTTCTTTTTTTTTGAATAAATGGGAACAATATAATATCTATGAACATTAATTAATTTTTTCAATAAATAATTAACTGTATATATAGACACAACTATTAATGTTTTTACGATCATATACAACCGTCCTTCATCAACAGTGAAATAAAATTTTAATTTGAATAGGATGTTATTATATCTATATGAAAGTTAAACAAACAGGAAAATTTGGTTTCAACATAGAACATTGCAGTATACATACAGACAATAATTCACTCATAAATTTTAATTATAAAGTGATCGATCATATTCATATACAGTTTTATCAATATATACAAATACGTTTTTTTCTCTTTTTTTACTCTGTTGTTTTTTTTTTTTTTTCAAATAATTGAAAGATCAATTACGATCTAATTACGAATTAAAGAAATATGAATTAAGTTAATTGGAGTCTCCTGTATTCTTGTATTAACTTCGTTTTCAGCAGGTTATTTTCTTTTTGATTATAAGATTATAACTTCTATTGTTGTGGCTTTGTTCGTCTGTTTCTAAATTTGGTTTCCGTTAAGATGGATAATCTCGATGCAGAGGAGGAATCTACAAGAGCCGCAGAAGAATTGAAAGAGCTTATAGATAAGCTACCACCGAGTCCAGCGTACACCCAACAAACAGGTGAACAATCAACAACCTGCCAAGAGGAGGGCCACTGGGCAAATGCGTTATCAAAAAATCAACGCAAAAAGTTAAGGCGTGTTAAGAAGAAACAAAGTAAGCCAGTAGAGCACAAGGATGCTCCCCAGTCAGATCTAAAAGACAATCCAACTGCTAATTACATCGACAAAAAGAGGAAATACAGTGGGGATACACCACCACAGATGAGGCAGTCTGCTAAAAAACCAACAGGAAGCAGAATTTTCTCTACTGATGATCGGGTCAAACCCCAAACGTTGCATCGTGGCTCTACAACTGTACCCTTGTCTTATGCAAAGGTTGTAGCGGGTCCTGAGGTAGAGTATGCAATTATTGACGGCTCACAGACTAGTGGAGCTTTAACGGAAGAGCAACACAGCATTCTTCGTGCTGCGTTGACTCTTCGTTTGGATGAGGAGGTTGTCAGCTCAACTGAGCTCCCTCGCTTCTCATCTTTTTCCTACTGGAGAACTTTTTCTCTAGTAGTTTGTGAAAACGAACGGGCAGTTACCTGGCTTAAGGAAATTACCCCTAAACTGTCTGTGTGGGAGGGAGCTAAACTTCTGGTAAAGAAGAAAAGCGAACTTCCAAAACCGGTGAGAGCGACGGTGTATATTCCTGGTTTGCCAGAGGATCCTGCAAAAATTCTTACCAGACTGGAAAAATATAATCCTGGTATGGACACGACAGGCTGGAAGGTATACAGTCAAATAAAAAAGCAAAAACCATTAGCTTGTATACTCATCTGTGGTGTTGACGAAAAATCGGCACAAGATATTAAGGAAATTGATCTGAGACCATACTACGGCATGCAACGGGTCAATTTCACTTTGGACAGCAAGATCACAGGAGACACAGCACCCACTGCAGAGAGCTCCGGTACGGTAATGTCAAAAGACAACGCTCAAGCTGGACTTGAAGCAATGGTAAGTGTTACAGTTGATCATGACATCTCAGTGACGTCGAAAGATGGAGCTGAAGATTATAAAAGGGTAGTGGATGGTGAGGGTAAATCCTCAAAACAGAATACAAATCAGGTCAAACAAGACCATTTGTCATGTGAGGGAGGGTTCTACAATCTAGTTGGGGCCGCGACGGTGACGTCTTTTCTCGAAGCTGAAGCGGTACCTGCTTTATGTGGAGGTCCATCCCCTGTATACAGCTCGACGGCAAAGTCTAACGACTAAGCTGAAGTGCAGGTTTTGGGTTTCTTTTTGTTTCTGGTTTTCTCTTTTTAGTCTATCTGATGGGTAGTTTAAAAATAGTTCAAATAAACTTGCAGCATAACAAGTCTGCTTCCGCTGAATTGTGTCAAGCAATTGTTATGCAGCATACAAATGTAGTTCTGATTCAGGAACCATGGGTCAATAAAAATCATATACTGGGCCTGAATTGTAAACAAGGTAGAGTGTTTGTCGGTACAGTTACGGAGAACCCTCGTTCGTGCGTTTACTTGTCGAACGACATTTTTGGTATCCTTATACCCCAATGCAGTGGCAAAGATGCTGTTGCTGTTAAAATTACGGTAAAGATCGAGGGTGTTGACACAGACGTAGTCGTCGCTTCCTTGTATTTACCGTACGATGGTACCATTCCAACCCAAGAGCTCGTTAAAGTGGTGGAATTCTGCAGTAACAAGAACCTGCCCTTGATCCTTGGGTGCGATGCAAATGCGCATCATGGAATTTGGGGTAGTTCAGATAATAACAGAAGGGGAACAGACCTTGTTGAATTTCTTCATGGTACAGATCTAGAAATTCTAAATAAGGGGAATGCTCCCACTTTTTCAAATTCAATTAGGGAGGAAGTAATTGACATCACCCTCACTAGCCTAGTTTTGGTGAAAAGGGTTCGAAATTGGAGAGTATCGCAAGATATTCTCACCTCAGACCACAAGTGCATAAATTTTGAACTTATGGTCGATACATTGGTAAAAGAAAGTTTTAGGAATCCCAAATCAACTGATTGGGATATGTACAGATCACTTCTTAGCGAAATGTTTCTGGACGTTGATCCATCGATAAACTGTATACAGGACACTGATAATGTTGCATACCGTACTCACGAGTGTATGGTCAAGGCTTTTGAAGAATCCTGTCCACTCAGGGCGTTCAATTATGAATTAAACTCACCCTGGTGGAACAGAAAACTTAGAAAGCTGAGATCTGCAGTCAGGAAACTTTTAAAGAAAGCTAAGCGAACAAATAATACCGATGACTGGAGCGCTTACCGTACTAGTCGGAGGGAATATAAATACAGCATCCGAGGTGCTAGAGAGATTGCTTGGAAGAAGGTCTGTGAGTCAATTGAGAGCTATCCTGTGGCAGCAAGGCTCCATAGAGCACTCTCTAAAGAACCCAAATACCAACCAGGCTTACTGCTTATGCCAACTGGGCGGTATACGGAATCTGTGGAAGAAACGGCACAACATCTGCTTTGTACACATTTCCCAGGCAGCAGTTCCTCTGCGGGTTTGAAGGAACAACCTAGGGTCTCTCCAAATAAAGAGAGCTGGATCTTGGCTGGGAATGTGGTGAACATCAGATCTCTGAGATGGGCCATAGATTCCTTCAACCCGTTCAAATCGCCGGGTCCTGATGGAATCTATCCATGCATGCTACAGAATAATGTGGATGGCCTCATCGGTTCATTGCATAGTATTTATAAAGCATGTCTGGCATATGGATATGTCCCAGAAGCGTGGCGAGAAGCTAGAGTTGTTTTCATACCCAAACCAGGTAAAAACAACTACAGTGAAGCCAAGTCATTCCGGCCAATAAGTCTCAACTCCTTTGTTCTCAAAACTCTAGAAAGACTGGTTGACCGTTATGTAAGGGACACCGCCTTAATACAATTTCCACTAAGGACCAATCATCATGCATACCAGATTGGGAAATCGGTAGAAACAGCTGCGCATCATTTGGTGAGTAAAATTGAAAGAGCACTTGATGCCAAAGAATTCGCTCTGGGTGTCTTTTTGGATATAGAAGGCGCTTTTGATAATACCACCTTCGAATCAATCAGGACTGCGGCATCACAACATGGCATCAACCACACGATCTCTAACTGGATTGTGTCTATGTTGAGTTGCCGCATTGCCTTTGTGGAAATGGGTAATACAACTGTTTCAGTTTCTGTTAAACGAGGTTGCCCACAGGGTGGTGTTCTCTCACCTCTTCTGTGGAGCTTGGTAGTTGATAGTCTTCTTAACAGACTGAATCAATCGGGACCCTATTCTCAGGGTTACGCTGACGATATTGCCATACTGGCAATCGGGAAAGACCTTCGCACTCTGGTGGATCTAATGCAAAATTCACTGAAGTTGGTTGAAGAGTGGTGTGGGGAGCAAGGACTTTCAGTTCATCCTTCCAAATCACAGGTAGTCTTATTTACTAACAAGAGGAAAGTGCCTCCAACACCAAGTCTGTATCTTTTCAGTATGCAGTTAAGCTACTCAGATGAGGTAAAGTTTTTAGGCATTATTCTCGACAAAAGGTTGAATTGGAATAGTCATTTAACAAAAAAAATTGATAAGGCTGTTATTGCCTTTTGGCAATGCCGCCGATCCTTTGGAAGTAATTGGGGTCTTAGTCCCAAAATCATCTTATGGATCTACACAGCTATAATCAGACCAACACTTGTTTTTGCATGTGTTGTCTGGTGGCCTAAGACGGATAAACAGTATATCCGTGCTAAGTTAAATAAAATCCAGAGAATGGCATGCGTAGGTATAAGTGGCTCAATGCGCACCACACCAACTCTGTCGTTGGATGCCATGTTGGGTCTTTCTCCTTTACATCTACATGTGGAGTACATGGCTAAAAGGGCTGTCTACAGACTACATGTGGCAGGAACGTGGGTAAACAGAGGGAAAACTTGTGGTCATGGTCACATTCTTGAAAGATTACGGACAGTTTGTCCTGAAATAGATATGCATAGTGATGTCATGACCAAAGTATATAACTTTGAGAAGCCCGCTGAACTGATCATCTCTTCTAGAGAGGAATGTGAGGGATCTTGGTCTGACTGGTCTTCCAGCGAGATCTACGTCTTCTATACGGATGGCTCACTGTTAAATGGAAGTGCAGGAGCTGGGGTATACTTAGAATTAAATAATGTAGCAATAAGTAGCAATACATTTTCGCTCGGACGGTTTTGTACAGTCCTCCAAGCGGAGGTGTATGCTATCAATGAATGCACACACGTAATAACACGTCTGCGTCTGCAAGGCAAACAAATTTGCATTTGTTCGGATAGCCAAACGGCTATCAAAGCACTTGTAAGCCCAGAGACTACTTCTAAACTCTTCAATGAGTGTAGAAAAAACCTCAGTTAGGATAGCACAACTCAACAACATCACGCTGCGTTGGGTCCCAGGTCATAGTGGCATTGCGGGCAACGTAAAAGCTGATGAACTTGCAAGGGCGGGAGCGGTCAAGAAATTTTCTGGGCCAGAACCCGCCTTAGGGTTATCCAAAAAATTTGCCTTGTCATTATTAAAGGATGATGCGGACCTTAAGATGAACGCTCTGTGGAATGCGTCATCAACAGGCAGACAAAGTAAGATGTTTTTTAGCATTTCAGATAAAAATGTTAATTTTCTTTTAAGCTTGAAGAGGAAAACTCTTAGCACTGTGATCGGTGTCCTAACAGGACATGGACATTTAAATAAACATCTTTTCACGATGGGACTTATAGATAGTCCTATCTGTGGATGTTGTCTTGAAGAGGAGGAGGACTCTGAGCACTTTTTGTGTGTATGTCCGGCCTTCTCTAATGTTAGAGCTAGGATTTTTGGCTCTGATACTGTAAAGGCCAGCACCATAAAACTGTCGCCAATACAGTCGGTCTTGGATTTCATTAACCAGACAGAGAGGTTTGTGGAATAGTTGTTATGAGGCCAAACTCGGACACGGCGCTATGGACCGAAGAGTCTGCGTGCCAGGACAAGTTACGCCTTGCGCAACTGTCCACCCCCTTCTATCTATCTATCTATCTGAGTCAGATCAAGAATAGGGATTGGTTTTATCATGTTAATTAGCATAAAGCCGACGTTACAAACCATGAATTCAAGATGTTAAGCAAGACTTTCAATCTTGAAGTCACAAAAAAACGTCGCCATCCCTTTCATGACAGGAAACCACCGACCTGCATTTATTAAAAAGTTGTACCTGGGATCGGAGTATCAACAGCCACTGGCGTCACGACCGATGACCAATCCCTACACTCATGAAGTCCGCGAGGAACTCCACTGAGTATTGAGACCGACCATCCATCAAAACGTCAGCACTATTGACACCCCGATACTACCAGCAAGTATGACCCAGAAGATGTGAACCACAGCGACGACAACTAGCCAGAGGAACGACCCTACCTAACGAAAAGACATCATTCCCTGATATCCTTCGCATGATGAACTCCAAGATTCTTACCGCTCATATCTATGCACTCATAAAGTACATTTCCAATCTTAGTTTTAATCATTGCAGGTAAGAACTTTGGAGCCAATTTCGCCGAGAATTTCTTAGTAGCGTCACTCAAATGATGCTGCCGTACATACACACGTTGTTGTGGTTCGAAGGTTCGTAGTTTAGATCGCAGGTTATAATGATGTTGTGATTTCTTAAAAGCTACAGACAGGTTCTGTTGTACTCGATTTCTGAGCATGGTCAAGTGATCAGAGCGTTCGATTTCCTCACCAATATCTTCACCCAGCACGTGAAGTGATCTCATCAGATGATAAATGTTACCATCTGATATCGGATGTTGACCGAATAGCAAATAGTACGGTGAGTACTTTGTCGCAGAATGTACTGCAGCTCGCAGTGCATATGCAATTTCACCAATGTGTGCATCCCACTTGGTATGTTGACCTTTTAAGAACGCTCGGATTGCTGCTAAAACTGATCGGTTGACCCGCTCTGACGCGTTGCTTTGTGGACTATAAACACCGGTCCTAATATGTTTGATGCCGAAATCTGACAAAAGACTTTGAAAGTTCCTACTAGTGAACTGCTTGCCATTGTCACTGTGTAGAAACTCTGGAACCCCATAAGTAAGAAACACTTCATTCTTTAGAAAAGCATTCACCTTCGGTGAAGTTGCGTTTCCAAGCGGTTTCAGTATTACAAACTTCGTAGCATGATCCAGAACTATCAATAACACCGTATTCCCAAGTGTAGAACGAGGATACGGTCCCAAAAAATCTATATAGACTCTCTGCCATGGACGTGCTGTTTCGAATTGATATTGCATCGGAGGACGCAATATCTGATTCGTGGCTTTTGTTTGTTTACACGTGTCGCAGGACACAACATAGTTGTGTACCTGTGACGCCATGCCCGGCCAATAATAAAGACGTCGAAGTAATTCTAATGTCTTTTTAACACCTCCATGTGCAGCAGTACTATCATTATGATGTTTCCGAATCATGCTTAAAGTCATCGGTTTTGGAATCCAGAGCTTCCACACCGGAACATCGTTGGGTATTGCATCAGGTCTTGGCTCAATACGTATGTATAGCTTATCGTCCACGACTTTAACAGATGGAAAGTCCTTGGGTGATGAACGAACCTTAGCTATCATATCAGTATATTCTTTGTGCCGATAACCTTCATTGTCGATTTTAATGTCGTTAACATGATGTAATAATGCTTCCGTCAATTCCTCGTGTGTATCGTCATAAAGACGAGATAGAGCATCAGGGACTATATTTTGGGTCCCTGTTTCGGCGCCAGTTTTTGAATTTGTATGAGGTGAAGCCTCTGATCCTGAAAGCAAAGTATAATTGGTTCTTCTCTTCATTACACCGAAGAAGCCTCTGAGCAAAGAATGGTACTACTGGTTTGCACCTAAGTACAAACACAGCAACACCACTCCTCGTCCCTGAGAACTCCCTCGCTGAATGAAGAGAAGAAACCAATGTTCTTCGATCGCATAACCCCGGTGCCCGACAAACAATTTTATCAATTAGGACCAAAAAATTACTGAAATGTTAACCTGTTACCATGTCAGGCACAAGTGGACACGTAACCACGATGTAACCGTAAAACGGTCAGCAAATGGGGCATTCACTGTAGACGAACGAGGACTATTTCGGTAACTTTACGGTCTTTTTCTATAAATATAGTTTATATCAAATATTAAAAAAGACTAACTTTTGTTAAACTTTGTATCTCATTTTCATCAGAGATTTAATGGTCTCCTAGTACACCTGAAAATTACTTTTTCACTATATTTCATCAGTAATTTTACGGTCTTAAAGTATACTTTAAGTGTTACCTGTCAATGGTCTCCTAGTATACCTGAAAATCTCTTTTTCACTATATTTTATCAGTAATTTTACGGTTTTTTAGTATACTTAAAGTGCAATCTGTCAATGGTCTCCTAGTATACATGAAAATCCCTTTTTTCAGTAATTTTACGGTCTTTTAGTATAGTTTAAGTGCAATCTGTTAATGGTCTCCTATTATATCTGAAAATCACTTTTTTGCTATATTTCATCATTAATTTTACGGTCTTTTAATATACTTAAAGTGCAAATAGTGACTATATATTATATTACATTCTACTATATTTCATTTTACGGTCTTAATACAATTTTAGCCTGAAATAACCACTATAATAAAAAATATATTTTGTTGAATTTTATTGCTTTATTTTATTAGCAATTAGACAGTTTCCTAATATAATTCAGTGCACTCAAATTTGTGACTATATTTCGTCAGCATTTTTATGGCCTTCGTGTTGGGACCTGCAATAATTTTAAAAATATACCCATCTTTGAGTGGTTTTTGGTGATACATACGGTAATAATATATGGCAAAGGATAGTTTTTTACGGACTACTCAAAGTTATCAAAAATAAAAACAAAACTGTTACAAAATGACATAAATTTATTTCAATTCAAAATTCAAATTAAATTCACAAATAAATTCAAAAAAAGAAATTATAATTTTTTATTATTTTGAAGGCGGTTCATCAGAAATTCCTGTACCGCTTTCTTTATCTTCTCATTCATAATTTGCTGGTCGCGATTCAGGTAGCTAAGGGTTTTTTCAGTCAAACAGATTATGTTGTCCAACTTATTAAACGTCTGTTTTGTTTTTCCTAATAAAAAACAAAAAAAAAATTCGTTTTCAAATTTAAAAAGATTATAAAACAATTTTTTTCTACTATAGCATATGAAAAACCAATTTTCATTGAGACTTAATCCCTATCCCTGCTTAAAATATACTATCGTTAACAAACCGGATACATTCACCGAAAAGTTACCGAAAAATATTCAAAAATTAATTTTTGGAGTTGTAACTAAATCGTGAGACTAGATTTGTTTAAAAACTTTATCAATAATAATTAATTGATAGAGGAATTAAATTGTGTTTTTTTATAATGTAATTGAATTATATTTTTAAAAAAATATAGTATCGTTAACAAACCGGACACATTCACCGAAAAGATACCGAAAAATATTCAAAAATTAATTTTTGGAGTAGCAACTAAATCGTGAGACTAGATTTAAAAACTTTATCAATAATAATTAATTGATTAGAGGAATTAAGTTGTGTTTTTTTTTATAATTTAATTGAATTATATTTTTAAAAATATATCGTTAACAAACCGGACACATTCTCCGAAAAGTTACCGAAAAATATTCAAAGATTAATTTTTGGAGTAGTAACTAAATCGTGAGACTAGATTTATTTAAAAACTTTATTAATAATAATTAATTGATTAGAGGAATTAAATTGTGTTTTTTTTATAATTTAATTGAATTATATTTTTAAAATATACTATCGTTAACAAACCGGACACATTCACCGAAAAGTTACCGAAAAATATTCAAAAATTAAATTTTGGAGTAGCAACTAAATCGTGAGACTAGATTTAAAAACTTTATCAATAATATTTAATTGATTAGAGGAATTAAATTGTGGTTTTTTATAATTTAATTGAATTATAATTTTAAAAATATACTATCGTTAACAAACCGGACACATTCACCGAAAAGTTACCGAAAAATACTCAAAAATAAATTTTTGGATTGTAACTAAATCGTGAGACTAGGTTTATTTAAAAACTTTATCAATAATAATTAATTGATTAGAGGAATTAAATTGTGTTTTTTTTATAATTTAATTGAATTATAATTTTAAAAATATAATATCGTTAACAAACCGGACACATTCTCCGAAAAGTTACCGAAAAATATTCAAAAATTAATTTTTGGAGTAGCAACTAAATCGTGAGACTAGATTTAAAAACTTTATCAATAATATTTAATTGATTAAAGGAATTAAATTGTGGTTTTTTATAATTTAATTGAATTATAATTTTAAAAATATACTATCGTTAACAAACCATACACATTCACCGAAAAGTTACCGCAAAATACTCAAAAATTAATTTTTGGTGTTGTAACTAAATCGTGAGACTAGATTTATTTAAAAACTTTATCAATAATAATTAATTGATTAGAGGAATTAAGTTGTGTTTTTTTATAATTTAATTGAATTATATTTTTAAAATATACTATCGTTAACAAACCGGACACATTCACCGAAAAGTTACCGAAAAATACTCAACAATTAATTTTTGGAGTAGTAACTAAATCGTGAGACTAGATTTATTTAAAAACTTTATCAATAATAATTAATTGATTAGAAGAATTAAGTTGCGGCTTTTTTGTAATTTTATTGAATTATATTCTTAAAAATATACTATCGTTAACAAACCGGACACATTCACTGAATAGTTACCGGAAAATATTCAAAAAATAATTTTTGGAATCGGAACTAAATGTATTTTAACTATGTATTTTTACTTTGTATTTAAGTTTAAGGATAACGAAATTTTATTGATAATAAACGAATTTAATAAGTTCTTAAACTTACCTTAGGCACAAAATATTTGCACAAAACACAAACGGTAATTGCACTTTTAAAATTTAATGTTTTTATTGTCACACAAAACTATTCACGTCAAAGGTTAACGTAACACAATATATACATACTCTATTTAATATTTGCCCCACATAAAGTGATGGAAACGAATCGACAACGCTAATCGTTCGGAATATTATTTTGCTTTCGGTGTTTTGTTATTAGGTCAATACACTAATACTATAACAAAAAATTTAAATTGTATGTATTTTTTAATAAATATATAATTTTGTTATGAACGAATATTGCTCGTGCTAAAATTCGTAATATAAATATTTATTTTACGGTTACATTGGGACTGTACAGGGACTGTCGGTTACAAATTGTTTGTCGGGGTGGTCATAGGCGACCTAGGAACGTCATTATCGTTAAGGGGAGAAGCCCCATGGATGGCTTGTTAGGCCTACCGCTGAGAAAGTGAATCAATAAACCTAAATACTACATAATTTATCCATAATCCAAACAATTCCCTATTTAAAAATGCTAAATCGAAACATGAAATATATAATATGTGTTAATAAGGTTTTACATGAAACTAATTAAATTTAATCTTCAGACCAGATAATAAATTGGTAATTTAAAAAAATTACGATTATTTTACATTTAAAACTAAGCTTACTAATCTTTAAATTATTAATTCTAATATATTTGTTCAGGTTAAATCTTTCGCTTTATTTATTGTACTCAAAACAAAAAATAAATGTTAGCTAAGAATAATTGTTTCTATATTTATACCATTTTTTTAAAATTAATCTCAATAAAAAATAATTTAAAAAAAATGGTGGTAGCTAAAATGGACTCATACGAGATATGTATACGTACATCCGCGGATCATTATGATGACAAATGTAGAGATATTGATTTGGATCCGGCTCACTCTATAAAGTTGATGGGAATTAATTATTTTCAATTGTACTTCCATAAACACAGACCAATAATACTTTGAAAGTAGTGACGAAAGATTTAAACTTATACAAAACCGTTGAAAACTGTTTGGTCAATGTTAACTTTTATTACGTTAATAACATCCTAAAACTCATAAAAACATGACTTAACCACAATCAAAAAAACATACGATTAATTTCATATATAAATTAATTGCATCATCCAAGAATATGTACAATATATAACCAAGTATAAATATACATTATGTACGAAAAATTGTACTATGTATATAAAAAAAAATATGTACAGGATATACAAAAGATATGTACAATAGTATACCAAAAACATGTACGTGGTAGCATAAAAAAATTTCAAAAAAAAACTGCTTCCCCAAAACGGTTTTCTTTTTTCCAAATAAAAAAACAATTAGTATTACTAAAAGCAGATGACAGCACAAAAAACAATCTCCAAAAAAATTGCTGTCCCAAAACGGTTTTTTTCAAAATTAAAAAAAAATTAGTCTTAACTAATTATACAATGAGGAACAGGGGCCTCCTGTGGACCAGACCACTCCTCTTCCTGTCGCGTGGTCGGTGAGATGGGGACCTCCTCAACCAGCTCCTCAGTTTGAGTACTCTTGGTCGAGGAAGCTCCCAGCTCCACGACCAAGCGACCCTCCTTTTCCTTCTTCCTCTTCTCCTTTCTTTTCAGATGAGAGCTCCTATTTTTATTAATCCTCCTTCTTTCTCGCCAGCCCACATTCACTTCCTCATCCACCACATCAACCACCATATTCATCTCATTCACCTCCTCATGCACTTCCTCATTCACTATATCACCCACCATATTCATCTCATTCACCTCCTCATGCACTTCCTCATTCACTATTTCATAAATCAGCACATCCAGGAACTTATCATACTGCTCTTCGTAGATATCATTCATAATCTCCAGATATAACTTCTCTTTCACCTTATTCATAACCACATTTATAATTCCTTTCACCACATTCATCGCCTCATTCATCTTCTCCTTTCTCTCTATCTGCTCTCTCTCTTCCACCTCATCCATCCAGGGCTCAAACCCCCCTGGTCGACACCTCCTTATCAACCCCTGACCCCTCATCGTATACATATTCTCTATCAATTCCAAAAAATTTCAAAAACAACAAAAAAAACCAATATCTGGTTTAACAAAAAAAAATATAAATATATATATCCAAAAAGGAATATATAATACACCAAACTGGTTTTCCAAATATTTTATCAAAAAAAATATTATTAATAAAAAAACCAAACTGGTTGACAACGCCCAAAATTATTACGCCAAAACTTTGCGCGCCAAAAATTCACCACAAAGCAAAAATTTATTTACCGTAATTACGGTATAAAGACATGAATGTCTAAAACCTGACCTGGTTCCACCAGGGGTTCGTTTCGGCTGCCACTTATTGCGTTTGGACCTTTGTTAACTAATATATTTAAAAAGGATTTACCCGGGATACAATTTGCCCCCAACGAACCCTTAAATTTGGGAATCTCTTATAGTTGAATAAATTATTTTGACATTTTAAATCACAATTTAATACAATAAAAATAAGTTAATGCAAATACCTTAAATTATAATTGTTGATTGGTGATTCACTTCCAGCGTTGTTTTTCCCAAAGTCTAATTTCCAATGTTTAATTTCCAAAAAAAACTCAGCAGCATGAAATAGATCCTTTCGAGCGAGGTTTCTGACACATAAAACTATTATTCGCAGTTTTTGTGCCCCATTGCGGCGTGAATATTCCAATTTGTTCGTAATTCAAATAAAAATTATAAGATGCTTTACGAACCAACATTTATTATATTAAAATTTCTGGTTTATATAAATTTATAACATGGAGTATGAAAAATTGGATGAAATTTGTAGCTAAAATCCACTGCGTATGAAACTTAATTTGATACGTTTAAAATATATGCATTAACTTTAAATACATTTTGATATTACATTAATTGATATGTTACGAGTTATTTTATGTATATCTTGAAATTAACTCTTTCATTTTCTTTTTTTTTTTAATTAAAACTCTATTGATATCAATATCGCACAATTATGATCCACTGCATAATGTTAACAATTAAAAAAACTATATCAAAAAAACTGTATTGTTTTTTTTCCTTTAATCCAAATCAGAATGAAATTACAATAAAAATGTTTTCTGATTTAAAGTTAAAAACTGAATGCCATGAATCAACATGTGATTTTTTTGACGTTTTTTACTTCACCACAATTTTAAATTGTGTGAAGTAATGCAATCTATCGTGAAAAAAAAAAATCTTACATACCCCAAATTTTGTTTTTTCTTTTGTTTTGGACCATCCTCTATCCAAATAGCCAATAAAAATTTTGGTGTACGTCTGTGTGTGGGTGGGTGGGTGGGTGGGTGGGTGGGTGGGTGGGTGGGTGAGTTTTCTGCATAGGATCTTCATGAAACTTAGGCAAATGATACAGGTTCACTTGAAAATGGAAGATCTGGATTCATTTTAAATTTGGACAAAATGGCGGGGGGTCTCCCGAACACCTCTAAGTTTAAATCTTGAATAACTTCTGATCTCGAGCTATGATCTTATTGAAACTTAGTATATAAGGTTTTAATACTGTTTCCAATATTTCTGCATACCAACTTCCGGTTTGTCACTTCCGGTTAAAAAGTTTTTTTTTCAGGTGTTTATCCCTACTGTAGCCTACAATTACCGATCGATTTTCATGAAACGTTGCGAAAAGCTTTTAAATAACATGAGAAAGATTTTATCAGCTTTTGGAGCACATTGGATAAAGGGTTGGGGGGTCCACCATACAACAGGTGGTTTTATCCACAAAGTTTTTATGTTTGTTGGGAGCATAAAACATTCATTCGTGAATGAATTTTGATGACACTTTGGAAAAAGATGCAAACATGTATGACAAAGAACTGATTAGTTTTTGAGCGATAGTGAACAAAGTGGTGGGGGGTCCCTGGAGCACCTGTTTTTTTGAAAGCTCTATAACTTCTGTACGTGATAAGCGAATTGGATGAAACTTGGTACATGAGTATGTAGTACGGTTTAAAATAGTTCTGCATCCCAACTTCCGGTTTTTCACTTCCGGTAAAAAAAATTTTTTTGTACTTTTTTGAAGTTTTTTCAGTGTCTTTATGCACACTACAGCCTACAATAATGAAGTGATTATGATGAAACTTATGGAATAGGGTCCCAATTAGTGTGAAAAGATAATTATCATGTTTTGGGACACATTGATCAAAGTGGTGGGGGGTCTACCATACAAATGCTGACTTTTCACACTTTGTTTTTTAAGTTTGTTGGGAGCATACAGACTTCATTCATTATTCAATTTTAATGAAACTTTGGCAAATGATGGAGACTTAAGTAACAAAGAACTGATTAGTTTTTGGATAATATTGGAATAAGTGATGGGGGTCCTCCCGAACACCTGTTTAATGTGTCACACTTTTTTCAATGTTTGTTGGGAGCACACAGCATTCGTTCGTTATCGAATTTTGATGACACTTTGGAAAAAGATGCAAACATGTATGGCAAAGAACTGATTAGTTTTTGAGCGATAGTGAACAAAGTGGTGGGGGGTCCCTGGAGCACCTGTTTTTTTGAAAGCTCTATAACTTCTGTACGTGATAAGCGAATTGGATGAAACTTGATACATGAGTATGTAGTACGGTTTAAAATAGTTCTGCATCCCAACTTCCGGTTTTTCACTTCCGGTAAAAAAATTTTTTTGTACTTTTTTGAAGTTTTTTCAGTGTCTTTATGCACACTACAGCCTACAATAATGAAGTGATTATGATGAAACTTATGGAATAGGGTTTCAATTAGTGTGAAAAGATAATTATCATGTTTTGGGACACATTGATCAAAGTGGTGGGGGGTCTACCATACAAATGCTGACTTTTCACACTTTGTTTTTTAAGTTTGTTGGGAGCATACAGACTTCATTCATTATTCAATTTTAATGAAACTTTGGCAAATGATGGAGACTTAAGTAACAAAGAACTGATTAGTTTTTGGATAATATTGGAATAAGTGATGGGGGTCCTCCCCAACACCTGTTTAATGTGTCACACTTTTTTCAATGTTTGTTGGGAGCACACAGCATTCGTTCGTGAACGAATTTTGATGACACTTTGGAAAAAGATGCAAACATGTATGGCAAAGAACTGATTAGTTTTTGAGCGATAGTGAACAAAGTGGTGGGGGGTCCCTGGAGCACCTGTTTTTTTGAAAGCTCTTTAACTTCTGTACGTGATAAGCGAATTGGATGAAACTTGGTACATGAGTATGTAGTACGGTTTAAAATAGTTCTGCATCCCAACTTCCGGTTTTTCACTTCCGGTAAAAAAAAATTTTTTGT
Source organism: Diogma glabrata (assembly GCA_963693315.1). Lineage (NCBI taxonomy): Eukaryota > Metazoa > Arthropoda > Insecta > Diptera > Cylindrotomidae > Diogma > Diogma glabrata. The sequence continues at coordinate 459,762,867 of OY856186.1, read as the reverse complement.
ACTTTTTTGAAGTTTTTTCAGTGTCTTTATGCACACTACAGCCTACAATAATGAAGTGATTATGATGAAACTTATGGAATAGGGTTCCAATTAGTGTGAAAAGATAATTATCATGTTTTGGGACACATTGATCAAAGTGGTGGGGGGTCTACCATACAAATGCTGACTTTTCACACTTTGTTTTTTAAGTTTGTTGGGAGCATACAGACTTCATTCATTATTCAATTTTAATGAAACTTTGGCAAATGATGGAGACTTAAGTAACAAAGAACTGATTAGTTTTTGGATAATATTGGAATAAGTGATGGGGGTCCTCCCGAACACCTGTTTAATGTGTCACACTTTTTTCAATGTTTGTTGGGAGCACACAGCATTCGTTCGTGAACGAATTTTGATGACACTTTGGAAAAAGATGCAAACATGTATGGCAAAGAACTGATTAGTTTTTGAGCGATAGTGAACAAAGTGGTGGGGGTCCCTGGAGCACCTGTTTTTTTGAAAGCTCTATAACTTCTGTACGTGATAAGCGAATTGGATGAAACTTGGTACATGAGTATGTAGTACGGTTTAAAATAGTTCTGCATCCCAACTTCCGGTTTTTCACTTCCGGTAAAAAAATTTTTTTGTACTTTTTTGAAGTTTTTTCAGTGTCTTTATGCACACTACAGCCTACAATAATGAAGTGATTATGATGAAACTTATGGAATAGGGTTCCAATTAGTGTGAAAAGATAATTATTATGTTTTAGGACACATTGATCAAAGTGGTGGGGGGTCTACCATACAAATGCTGACTTTTCACACTTTGTTTTTTAAGTTTGTTGGGAGCATACAGGCTTCATTCATTATTCAATTTTAATGACACTTTGGCAAATGATGGAGATTTAAGTAACAAAGAACTGATTAGTTTTTGGATAATATTGGAATAAGTGGTGGGGGTCCTCCCGAACACCTGTTTAATGTGTCACACTTTTTTCAATGTTTGTTGGGAGCACACAGCATTCGTTCGTGAACGAATTTTGATGACACTTTGGAAAAAGATGCAAACATGTATGGCCAAGAACTGATTAGTTTTTGAGCGAAAGTGAACAAAGTGGTGGGGGGTCCCTGGAGCACCTGTTTTTTTGAAAGCTCAATAACATCTGTACCTGATAATCGAATTGGATGAAACTTTGTACATAAGCATTTAGTATGATTTACAAAAATTCTGCATCCCAACTTCCGGTGTTTTGCTTCCGGTAAAAAAAAATTTTTTTTACTTGTTGGCAATTTTTTCAGTATCTCAATTTTAATGGCACTTTGAAAAAAGATAAAGACTTTATTGACAAAGAATTGACTAGTTTTTGGACAATATTGGGATAAGTGGTGGGGTCCTCCCGAACACCTGTTTATTGTTTCAATGTTTGTTGGAAGCATACAACATTCGTTCGTTAAGTAATTTTGATTACACTTTGCAAAAAGATGCAAATATGTATGGCAAGGAACTGATTAGTTTTTTTAGCGATAGTGAACAAAGTGGTGGGGGGTCCTCCAAGCACCTGTTATTTTGGAAGCTCAATAACTTCTGTACCTAATAATCGAGTTGGATGAAATTTGGTACATACCCATTTAGTAAAGTTTACAACAGTTCTGCATCCTAACTTCCGCTTTGTCACTTCCGATAAAATTTTTTTTACTTTTTTTCGTACAACAGAATTTATGTTTGTTGGAATACTACTGCCTGCTTTAATATTTTTATTATTAGAACTACGAAGTCCATAATATTGGTTAGCTTTTAATTAAAGTATTTTATGGATATTAGCTCATTATATATCCAGAACACTATGTTTCCAGAGCTGTGGTGAAGTCAGCCTATGCATCAGCGTCGCAATATTTTTTATTTTTTTTCAAAGAAAGTCAAGCAACTGAACAAAAAAAAAAACGAGTGCGTTCTTATATTTATGTTAATGTACGAATTGAAGCTGGTCTGTGTTATTAGAAAAATTAACTATTATAATGGAAAAATGAAAATGATATGTTAATTGTGTTTGAGTCAGATCAAGAATAGGGATTGGTTTTATCATGTTAATTAGCATAAAGCCGACGTTACAATTCCTTTTTATGGTCGCTACCATATTTACGTTCCAATGCATTCATCACTTCAGCATAACTTTTGCGGTCGTTTTCTGGTACTGCCTGTAGTGCTTCAGCTGCTTCACCTTTAAGCGCAACTATCAATGCAGCAAGACGATTTTTAGCGTTCCAAACATTCTGATCTGCCGCCGTTTCAAACTGGAATTTGAAGATTCCGAACGATGTTGTTCCATCGTATGATGGTGGTTTTAATTTGATGTTTGCTACTTGATGTGCCACCTGGGAAGTAACTTTAGTCGTTTCAACGTCCTGCAACCGTTTTTCGAAATCATCAACTTTGGAAAGTACCTTTTTGTTTTCGTCAAGCACTTTTTGTTCTAATTCTTGGATATCGTTTTGAATCTTCTCGACTTTTCCATCGAATGCCGTTGACATTTGTAGAAGTTTCTCATCCATAATTTGTTTGACTTCATCGCGACTCATAGCAATGTTTGTGTTTATTGCTTCTAACTGCTGATTGATGTTGAGACTAATTTCTTCCTTATTAGCAGCCAAGCTTTGATTCACATTGGAACTTACAACATCCAGTTTTTGATTCATATTGGCATTTACGGCAGCCAATTGCTGATTCATATTCAAATTTATTTGTTGCATCATAGCCATTAACTGTGTAAAATCACTATTTGCAGGTGGCAATGAAGATGTTGTTTCCGCAACAAAACTTTTCTCCTCATCAGCTGCCACTAGATCATTATTTGTACTAATCACTCCAAACTGGTAACTTTCCACGTCCATTCCATTGGCTTCCATACCTTGTCGAAGCCGTAGCATTAATTCAGTTTTGTTTCCACTTGTTGACAATCCACGTTGTTCTAGTTCTTTCTTTAACTCTAGAACCTTCAAATCACTTAATAAAACCATTATTAACAGCTAGCTAATCCGCCGATGTCACCAATGTTACGTTTTTCCAACCTTACTTCGAATTGGCCCAACTCACAATTCGATAAACGCAATTTCCAATCTCTTCCGAGTTCGATCACTGATTAGTTAGCAAACACACCAGGTTTTAATAAGTATTCAACACCTCAATTGTTTCACAACAACAGGAAAACAATACAGCAAACAATATTCCTAACTAGAATATTCTTTCAACAGCTTCAGAAACTCCAACGGTTTATTGTAGAAATTTCCTGTAATAATAGCGTTAAAATAATACACAAAATATTTCTACTCAATAAAACTTATAACTTTATTACACTTATAACTTTACACAAAACTAATTTAAAGATCACTTTTATAATTTTAACTTCACAATCGCAGGTTTAAAATAAACTAATTTTACATTTAATTTCACTTTACTGTCGCAGGTTTAAAATAAAACTAATTAATAACTACAAAAGGTATTTTTCTTATATACCTTCTGCAATACTTCTAGATAATTCGACATCACTTTCCAGAAACCTTGAGAAAATATTAGAATATTCGATTATTTTACGTTATGTTGATTTGATTCATAAAATCGTTCATGTTGACCCTATTTCTAAGAAGAGACAACAACAACAATATTCATTTCATTCAATTTTTTTTTTTGTGTTTTGTTGATTTTATTTTCCTGGAAGTGACCGTAATTGTCTAGATTATTCTGTAATCGTAACAGTACGTTTTGAGAAAACCAATTTGATCTTATAAGGAGTAAGTTGCCTTAGTTTTCTTTTGGTTTTCATACTGCCAATTGTGAAAAATATCAAGATGAGTTCAAGTGATGATGATTTTGTATCGTCAGATATAGAAAAAGCACCCAATGAAGCTATTTCTGCAATCTTCCTGTAAAAATCGTAATTGGTGTACGAAACTTCATACAAAAATTTTGATGAGTAGTGGTTCAAAGAATCAAAAACTACAACAATCAATGAAACGGTCATGCTGGCCTATTTTGTAAGAAAACTAGGATCCATGAAACCGTCAACATTGTGGTGCGAGTACTCTAAACCCTTGGTTCTCAAACTTTTTGTAGTTGGGGAACACTAAACTCTGATATATTTTTAGGCTGAACATCTACATTACAGCATACACTTTAAAACATGAGGTGCGGGTTGCTAACCTTTTTGAAACCAAAAGAGCAATAAAAAACAGAATAATGTTTGCCAAAACACTTCATTATTATAGAGCAAAAAGGAATCGGAATCGTGTTGCAGCGTGTGATTGGCAACCCCCTGCTTCCAAGTGCTACTTTTAGAAAATAATATGTATATAAATAAAATATGTACCGATTTCGATTGATGCAGATATAAAAATTGAAAGCACAATTAAAATTACAATACTTTAAAAAAAATCTCAAACTTAATGCGATCCATGAGCTTGACGATCTTTACAGATCTCAGCGATATTGGGACGAATAAATGATAACAATACACGCATTTCTTCTTCTAAATTCCCTAGTTTCTCACGTTTGCTTGTCTTTATATTGACCTTAGATGAAAATCCTGCTTCGCAAAGTTATGCCGTGGAAAATAACAATAATATGTTCAAGGAGTTTTTGCTCATACTCGGGTATTCATCTTTAACAGAGATCCAAAAATTTTCAGGAGTGTTTTCATGGAACTGGAATTTTAATCCACTATCTGAAGAAAGCGACGTCAATTCTTCTTCTTCATTTAAAGTAAAACCAGAAAACTCGGAAGAAATAAACGGGTTTCTTATCCAATCATTTGTTCATATTGTGTGAAACAAAAACTTTATACATATTTTATTTATTTATATGTAAAAGGAGAATTTTAATATCTGCAATAATATTTTATGTTTCCAAGAAGTAATTTTAACCCGAAAGATATTTTTATTCATACAAAGCCGAGAAACGTGTAAATTTTACGTACGCGTAAATTTTACATTGAATTGATTTCTATTTTCAAACAATCTTTAATTGAATTGATTGTACATTTGATTTTTTCGCGGAACAGTTGAAAGTGCATCACGGAACACCAGTGTTCCGCGGAACACGCTTTGAGAACCACTGCTCTAAACTAAGAACTATGGTTTATTTGAACGCCAGCGTGGATATGAAATTATTCACGAATTTGATAGCTTATTTGAAAAGGAAGAGTAAAGGTCACGTCGCGAAAAAATCAAAAACATTTACCAAGGAACAAATCGAAAAATTTCTATCGGCTGCTAGTGATAGTGAGTACTTGTTGTTAAAGGTTATCATAAAGGTGTTTTATGTGTTCTGATTTTTTCATGCAATTTTTTAGACTGTACTTATAGTTGGTGTAGCTGGTGGTTGTCGTAGAGACGAGTTACTTAAGCTATCAATAGATGATGTGAATAGTACAGATGAATTTGTGGTTGTTAACATTATTGAAACGAAGAAGAAAGTTCTACGTCAGTTCGTCATCACTGAGGGATCTCTTGGTAACATCAGTTCGTTACGTTAAATACGTTTCACTTCGTCCTTCCAAAACACTACATCGACAATTTTTTGTTGGTTATCGCACTGGAAGGTGTATAAGTCAACCTGTTTGTATAAATACCTTCGGAGCTATTCCGAAGAAGATTGCGGAATTTTTGGGATTAACAAGTCCTGAATTGTACACGGGACATTGCTTCCGTAGAAATGGTGCCACGTTTCTGGCGGATTCTGGTGCGGATTCTGGTGCGCATTCGTCGTTATTGGAGAGATTTGACGGATGAAAATCTGGTAACGTTGCTGAGGGTTATGTGGACAGCTCTATTCCCAACAAATGCAAAATCGCAAATCAAGTTTTGGGCGATGATACATCAACTGCTTTAATCGCAACTAAAACGGCTACGTCTTCAGCTTCGATCGCTAATGATAATACGAGCAAAGAAACAGGCCACAGAATTTTGGACCATTATACTCCTTCCTATTCAGTCGCGAGTATAATGTCAACGGTTGGTTCATCAAGCACTTCGGTCGCTAATGCTAATATACGAGCAGAGAAGCAATCAAGAGAATCATTTCGTCACAAAAAGTGACGATCACTGAAAGTACGCTACAAGAACGTAGTGCTTTGGAAAATTCGCCTGCATGGCCAATGAGAAACGATAATACCAATTTACGGGGTTGTATACTCAACTCTTGTACTATTAACTTCACTTCTAACAAATAATTATAATTTGAACAAAATATTACGTTTTCATTCAATTTTTGAACTATTATTAATATTAATACTTTTATGAATCATTAAACCATTATTATTAATGCTTTAATAAATTATTAAACAACTACAATTAGTACTTTAATGAATCTGACCAATGTACTAGATTAATGCTTAAATAAAGCTCATTTAATTACTAAAATGACGCACGAAAAAGCGTAGATTTTGCAACTTAGTTACAAAAAACTAATTATGTATCGTTATGCGGGTTATTACGTGCGTTATGCAGGGTATTACAAGTGCGTTATGCAGGTTATTACGCCCGGAAAGCGACGTAATTTAGCCCGAAGGTCTCTGGCCCGAGGGATTGATGTTACTTGATGGGTGTAATACCCAGTAACGTCAGTGGTGCATACAAGATTTTATGCTTCACTAGTTTTTATAATAATATGCAAAAAAACAGAAATTGTATCCACTATCCTAGTATGTCATGAAAATAAACAGTTCGAAGTTTAAAACTATTTTAAGACTGGATAATTATATTCAAATTTTTACAACTGTGTGTACATATCGTGGTTTTTTAGGTTTCAATATTTGTTTTCAAAATATTAAATTACGTAAAATAGATATTTTAGATTATAGATAAAGATTCCTTTTTTTTACACACTTTTATTTAACTTTTATTTTTTAAAAATGTTTTGTTTTATTTTCATGAACTGGCATATGTAGACATTTCATAAGTTCAATATACCAAACTATTTTAATGCCGTCTACAAATTGTATCACCATTGTAATTTCATGTTGTTGTTGTTGTTTAGCGACGCATGGTGGTGCTATTCTTCCGGCTCCAAGTCCAGATTCAGGAACTCTGCTACTTCCCTTGGGCGGTACCACAGATCTTCCTTCGTTAGGTCGGTTGCTTTCTCTGGACAATTGAAAAGGTGCTTAGCATCATGGTGTGCCCTCACATATGGGACACTTGTCAACAATTTCATGGTCAATTCTACTCATGTAGTTATTTAAGATGCGTGACCAACTGGATCTTAACGGCGCTAGGATGGTTCTGGTGCTGCGTGGCAGTTTTACCTCTTCGACAGCGACTTGTGGTAGTTTGCTATTAAGAACTCGATTCGGGGCCTAGTTCTTTATTGTGTCTTCAACGGTTTTTGTATGTATCTTTTTCAACCCCCTCTTATACGTAGGCTCGTCGATGTTATATATGTCTTCATTGTTTTTAACATCTTGTAGGAAGCATTTCGCCGTCCTTCTTATGTCTCTAGGTGGTGTTGTCATGGATAAGGTGTCATTGCAGGGATGCTGCTCTCTATGACAGGACCAAAGATATTGTTTGGTAAGCATTTCGTTGTGTTCACGGACCGGCAATATGTTACATTCCTCGTGCAGGTGATCTGGGTGGGCCATCAGGTGACATCCGGTTGCTGTACGCAAGGCTGCGTTCTGTGTTATCTGTAATTTATTCCAGTGGGTGTCAGCGACTTGGGGTGTCCATATGGGAGCAGCGTAATCTATGGAAGGCCTTCCTATTGCTTTATATGCCGTTATTATTGTGTTTTTATCCTTACCCCACGAACTGCGCGCTAGAGCTTTCAGTGCGTTATTCCTGTTTTTAAGTTTTGAATTTACTTGTTGAGCATGAGCGTTGAATTTAAGTAGTGGAGCCAATGTTACCCCCAGCAGTTTTGGATTTTTCACAGTAGGAATTAGTAGGTTGTCAATGCAGATATTGAGTGTTGTATTTACCTCCTTCGTCTATGTGGTGAAAAGTGTGAAAGCGGACTTTTTAGTGGACAATTTCAATTTTTTGGTTTTAAACCATTCATTCATGGTGTTGAGGTAGGTGTTTAGGACATTGGTGAGTTGTTTCCTGTTGCAAGCACCGTGCAGTCGTCTGCATATGACGTGATAGTTATTCTTTCCGGTGGTGCAGGTAAACTACTTAAGTAAAGGTTGAATAATGAAGGCGAGAGAACTTCACCTTGTGAAACTCATTGTCTGAGCACTCCCATCCAAGATCTAGAGTTACGGAACTCAACGTATGTTTGGCGACCTCTTAGATAATTGCACAACCAGCGCTTTATTAGACCTGGCAGATTGGTGTTGAATATGTCGTTCAATAGTGCAGCATGTGACACTGTGTCGAAAACTTTTGACAGGTCAAGTGCAACTAAAGTTGTTCTAGCACAGGGTTGTTTTTGGTTTAGACCATCGCTGATTTGGTTGGAGATTCTATAAAGCGCGGTGGTTGTACTGTGTGCTTTCCTAAAACCATGCTGATGTGACGCCAATTTGCAAGATTCTGTTAACCGAGGTAGTAGTAGTGCTTCTATCAATTTTGCGACCGATGAGAGGATAGATTATATTATAGAGGATAAACTATAGGATTCTCCATTTTCTTCAGGCTTGCAAGGTTTCAAAATGGGACTTATTCTAGCCGTTTTTCAGATATTTGGTATCTGGAGCGTATTTAGAGATGTGTTGAGTATGGTAGTGAGAAAGTTCAATCCTTTGGGTCTGGTCTGGTCTGATCTGTTCCAATAGCTTTAGAAGGTTTGGATTACTTTATTGCGTTTCCAACATCTTCTTCGGAGAAAATATGATATCCTCGAGATTTTATGTATTAAGTTTGCGCATATGTCTTAATACTGACCTAGTTTCTTTTTCATGTTTACTTTGCTTTTCTGTAAACTACGTGTTGAATTTTTTTGCGCATTTTCTATGGCTTTCGGTTGGGATATCATCGAAGGAGATCATGCAGTTGTTATGCGATTGACGCGGATGTGTTAAACCCTTAATCACCTTCCACAGACTTTTATTTGTGCCAAAGTTTGACTTACTCACTAAATCTTTCCATTTGTTACGTTTATGTTCCATTACTAGTTTATTTATCTGCTTGTTCAGGCCCGGAATTCTAGAATCGGTTGGATCTGCCTTACGGATGTCATCTCTTTGGAAAGAGAGTACACAAGCTTTTTGTGGGAAGTTTGGTTTAATATTTTGTATTCTGCCGGCTGGAATGAAGCGAGATCTAGCTTTGTTAAAAATTTCTCTGAATTTTCTTTCGCCAGAGAGTGCGTCAATTTGTAAAATTTGCTTACTGAAGTCCAATCCAGTAAAATTGGTAAAATTATCCCAGTCTGCTTTGTTAAAATTAATGTATGTCTTCTTCTCGGATTTCATTTCGTTTAAGGTACGTCTTAAGGTGATTATGATCGGCACATGGTCTGATCCCAATGCAATTTCAGTTCTCCATTCAGCGATTGGCATTAGCGACATGCTGGCAAGTGAAACATCTGGAGACGGGTATGAGTTATTAGTTACTCTTGTTGGTTGTGGTTCATTGAGGAGTCCAAAGTTGGAGTCGTCAATTTGATCACCAATATTTTCACCTCTTGAGTTGGTGTTCAAGTGTGAGTGCCATAGATCGTGGTAAGCATTTATGTCACCGAGAATTAGACAGTTTTTGGTATAAAATAAATGTCCTATGGACGGTTCATAACCTATATCACAGCTGCTTACTGGTGGAATATAAATATTGACTAAATTTATCTCCGTATTTCCGGATTTTATTGTAATACCTAGTTGTTCTAGGTGTTTATCAGTTCCCAGTACTGCTGGTAATGTGCTTGTACGGTAGATAATGGTTTTGTGTATGATAAAGGCAAGGCCACCACCTTTATCCTTCCCTCTATCCAGTCTTATAATTCTATAATCACAGATACTATCACTAATCTTAGATCTAACATTTAATTTGGTTTCTTGTAAAACCGCGACTAGAATATTGTTTTTGCACATAAAGTTGATAATATCATCGATTTTGTTTAATAGTCCGTTACAATTTAGCTGCATTATTATCACATCACCTGGGGTTTCCGGATGTGTGCCCATTCGCATTGTGTTCTGTTGGGAGCTTGTATTTATATGTTGACTTGATGCATTGCAAGATGGCGCTATGTAGTTTTTGGTCCATTGGTTATGTGTTGCAAGGCCTGAGCAGTTCTTGAGATGACACCATTCTTTACAGCTATTACACTGGACCGATGTAGTGTTTGCCCTTAAAATGTTTTTGTATATTGCACAATGCCATATTTTAGTTGGGCCAGGATTTCTTTCAATACCGGCCATGATTAGGAGGATCTGAAGCAGTGAGGCCAGTGACAACTGCTTCTTTATCCAAAAAATGGAGCGTCGGAGTAGCACCTTTCGTCGATATTTTTGTGATGGTCCTTGGTCGGAACTGGGTTTCGAGTACTTCTGGGGCGTAGACCCGTCCATCTTGAGTATAGCCATTGTAATTTCATCAATTCATTTAGTTTTATTGGTTGAGGTTTATTTGTAGACCGGGGTGGCTAGGTTGTTGAAGATTTTCACTAAACGCTTAAAAAACATTTTTGCTTTTGACCGGGATTTGAACCCGGGCCTACCGAGTCTTGGTCAGGCTGTGTAACAACTGGCCTATCCACACGTTAAATATTAATTAGGTTTAAAAAGAAAATGAACGATATACGAAGCTTTGAAGATCTGTGGAACGTTATGAAGCCGGCATTGAAGACGGTCCAACTAAAAACACTAAAGTCATTTCACGAAAATCTCACATTGGAAGCACTCAACGCCACAAATTTTTTTGAACTTATCGTAAAAAATTTCTGTTCCCATGAACACTATCAGTGTTGTCATGGTTTGTTATTTTTTAATCCCTAGGGCAGGCATATCAAACTCATTTCGGTATACGGCCAAATTTTTCGAAAATTATTTTCCTAAGCCTTATGCCAGATGTTCTTGGAAAATTTTAAATTTGTTAAATAAAACAAAATGTTTATATTTAGAAATTTATTAGTTCTTAAAAAGATATTTATTTATTTAGATTTTTTTGCTAAATCAAAATTTGGTATTAGTTGTAGTCTTGATGTAATTTTTAATATCGGTGCTAAATGTTCTTCTGTCAATCTGGCTCGCTTCGCAGTTTTATTCATCTTCATTTGTTAAAAAATGTGTTCACATATATCGTCGCTTTAATAATGAAACAACGTATTCACAAAAGTGTAGTTTCGAGATAATTGGGTTTAAAGATTTTTCGATTTTCTGATTTTCGTAAACTCGGCAGCACTATTGAATGAATAAAGATATTGGAAAAAAAATTTCTACTAATTAATCTTGAGTAATTTCCCCGCAACATATTAAAATTTCACATTGGTATCTGCTGGCTTTTCTACCTAAAAAGAGGTGAAAAGTCAATCAGGTACCTTATACGTTATTTCATATTTCATATACGTTATTTCATTTTGCATGGAAGTACGATTAAGCCCAAAATAAATTATTATTGAACTAACGCATGATATTCTTACAATTTTTTATTTATATGAACCAGTATATCATGTAGTCATGAATGATGCTTATACAATATTTTAGATTTACCATTTTGTGTGGCGATCGTAATGTATGTAAGATATACGACAATGATTTTACCCAAGTTATTATTCTGTAGGAATTGAAATATCGTACATGCATTTACGCTGTTTCAATATTTAACCAAATTCAAATTGGCATGTACGTTAATTAACAAAATATTAATTTTTACCCCCAGTTATAAAATAATTGGAAAATGTTAAAACGCCACTCTATAGAGATCCTTAAGGGGAATGCAGCGCACCCATTATATAATAACAACGTATATATGGCATACGTTATTTCATTATTAAGGCGACGATATACGTCCTACCAAACATGGATAACATGCGTATAACAAAATGTCAGATAAATAATCGTTAATATAGCGTGTTGCATCGTAGTTCTATGAACTCCCCGAGCAGAAATTTGTTACGGTTCAAATATGGCCCTGATAGGGTTTGCCCTAGTTTGATAGAGCCCTGATCATGAGTGCAATGCTTTTTTCCCAATCAGGGTCTGGTTGGGATAGTCGAATAAGGGCCTGATCAAATTCAACATATAAAACTAAATACGGCAAACCCTAGTAAGGTATTTTGCATGAGGCTCTGATCAGATTGCCTTGATCAGATCAAGGGTATTCCAATTCAGGCCTGGAACAGGCCCACATCAGATTGCCCTAACAGGGCTCGCCATTTCTGGCCCTAATCACGCCCTTTCCCTAACTAATTTCTGCTCGGGCCAATTTGCAAATTTTCGTCAATAATTTTCAATGTTAATAGACATCGGAGAGCAAAAAATATTGAAAAAGACTACTTTGAAAATCTAAAAACCTCTATTCAAAATCGTTTGCCAATATTTTTAGTTGTTTTTCATATTTTTCAAATTGTAACTCTGGATCTTTGGGCAAAAGAATATTACAGCTAGAAAAATTGCATATAAATTTTCTGTTTTCATTTGTATTTTCCATAAGGGTGTCTTTTGTTTGAATGAATTTATTTGGTCATACAACGAGGTTATCAGCATGTTTTACACTGTCGTATGTTTTTTTTAACTATGGGGGTGAAACTGATAAATGGTAAATTAATTTTTTTATGCATTTTTGAAATTTTCAATTAAAACACAGTTGGTGTGGAAAAGTGTTGAGGGTCACAACACTTTATGCAGCGGGTCACAAATGGCATCCCTGCCCTAGGGAGTAAAAAATGCAAACCGCTTCCGCACATGTGAGAGCGGAATTGGACATTATATAGAACTGGTGCAAAAAATAAGTTTATGTATTCTCTTACTTTTATTTTATATAAGTCGTTTATAAATAATATCACAAAAATTTCCTTGTTTACTTAATTTTTAATAAGTGGGACTAAGAAACTGAAGGTGACACAAAGTTTCAAGACATAGAACGCGTAGGAGTATTTTCGAAACTGTAAATTTTTTAAATACTTATAGCGAAATGTTGTCATGATTTCTGTTATTATTGTACATATTAAACTTTAAGTTTATCTTTCGAAATTTATATGTCTTTTAGTTTAACACAAAGTTATCGAAAAACCTTGACTATCTATATTCATGGTGTAATATACTTGTCTGTATTTTGTTAGCAACCATTATATTCTTACAGATTATCCTATTAACCACAAACATAACATTTAATTGTTCATTGTTTTGCTTTGAATGAAAAAACCCAACAAAGAAATACGTAAATCGATGACCTGTTTTCTTTATGAGAATATATTTTTTACTTCCATCTTAATTTTAGCTGTTTAAAATCTTAACGCATTGATGGATAGGATATTTAAAATTTTTAAATCGTATATTATGGCTTACCACTGAACGAAATCTGCTTTGAGGTTCGATCAGAATAAAAATTGTGCACTTGTGTCTTATGTGGTCTAATAACTGAGATTTAATAAAACGAGTTTATGTCTTGTTGAAAAGATTAAAAACTGATTCACTATTTACAAGAAGTTAGAGAAGTTTCGTTTTTTGAAAGAAATTTATTCTATTCATTCTATTTTGTATATCTCAAAGTGAAAAAAATTGTCAAACCACTTCCATAATCGCGAATATAGCTATCTGCTATTTATTCAATCAGTTTCATTGTTATTTTTAATACAAAAACATCGAAAAACAAATAGCTTATATCGTTTTCTCAACAATAAACAATAAATATTAAGTAATATCATCGGAAACCACTATACTTGTATGTACCTTATTTTTTTACTAAACTAAATAATTATATTGATAATTTATAAATTTATTCTTGTAATAAATAAAGTTAATACTTGCTTAAATTTTATAATTCACAAAATACAATATAACTTGCACATCTTATTTAATTTAATATTATTTACTTACTTATTTTTACGGGAATAAAAAAATCATAAAACTTTAAAGTTTAATTAAAATAAAATAAAAATAGAAATGAGTTTATATTATATGATAGGTAATTGTATGTAGAAATTGTAATTAGTATTTAAGTTGTAAGTTTTCAATTTCAAAATCAGTGGTTTGTTTATTTTTGTTACGTTTTACGCCGATAAGTGAAGCAATATTATTATAGTTAATAATTTAGTTCGTAATATTTGTGTGAATTTGATAATATAATTTGGAGTTTATGACGAACATGGAAGGTGACTTTTATCATCTGTGGTTATTTTTGTATTAACCTGACGATTTTTTACTGTTCTACCTGAAAGATAATCATTTTCATTATTAAATTCATTTATTTAATAATTACACCGCAGTTGCAGTACACGTTCGTGGTTGTCTTACTGTGGAATCATTTACTAGCACTTCTTCCTCTTGCATCTGAAATTTTTAAATTTAAACGTTATAGTATATTTTGATGCATAATGAAAGAAGAAAATATTTTGAGAAGAGTTTTATTATTTGTTAGATTTTGTTTACTTTTTTTTTTGCCGTTCACTGTAAATAATCTAATAGAACATTTGGAGATGTCACGAATTATTGATGATAAGCAGTATGGTTTTCGTAGAATTCATGCAACAGGTGATCTGTAAGCCTTCATATCCCATCTCTGTAACAAATGGCTGGAAAACCATGGTGAAACATGCAGTATTTCACTTGATATTTCTAAAGAATTTGATAAAGTGTGACATAGAATTGTCGTAGCTAAATTAAAATCTTATGGCATAGATCAGACAGTAAGATGTCTCATGGATTCATAGTTTTCTTACAGCTCGCCAATTTCATGTTAATTTAGATGGTATTATCCAATATTTTCACAACCAATGCTGGTGTTCCCCAAGGCTCTACACTCTCACCAACCCTGTTTCTTCTATACATTAGTGACTAACTTATTTCCACAGTGCACCCAATCCACAGTTTTGCTGATGACAGCACATTGCATCCATGACATGTATCTCCTAAATTTCGATCTCAAACTGCAGTCACCACTGATAGAGAGCTGCTAATTGATTCTATCAACAAAGATCTGGACCGTATAATGAAATGGGCCGATCGCAATCTTATTGCATTTAACCCAACCAAAACCAAACTATGCCGTCTTTGACGAATAGAGCGAAATACAAACTTCCCTATTAAGATAAACCAATACGGTTGATTGGTAATACCGAACCAACCGATCAGCTTGATTCACACCAGCACCGAAGTAATGTGGCTGAATTATCAATCTACTAAAAACATAACTTTAGCGAATCCTCCTCTAAGGAAATT
This sequence comes from Diogma glabrata, assembly GCA_963693315.1. Lineage (NCBI taxonomy): Eukaryota > Metazoa > Arthropoda > Insecta > Diptera > Cylindrotomidae > Diogma > Diogma glabrata. The sequence continues at coordinate 459,747,578 of OY856186.1, read as the reverse complement.
CAAAATATCATTCCATCGTGTGCGCAATACAATCGACAAACAAGAGCTTCCGAGTTATCCCATCCATTTGTAGTCCAAATACCTCGTGGTAGCACTGTGTCCTTCCAGAACGATTATTTTAATAGAGTGGGCATTTTTTAGTGGGCATACTCAATGCCCTTCTCCGTATTTCCCGATGAATTTGCCCAACGTCATTTAAAATAATTAGTTTAGTTATCCCACTCAAAAAAAAAACTAAGTGAAACTAACAAAATTCTACATACGTTCTACAATTTTTTTATAAATATACAACACACAAAAATTTTTGTTAAATTTACATTTTTACAATAAATATTGTAGATATTCAAAAAATTATTTGTAAACACTAAAAATTCTTTTACTAACATCCAGCAAAAGATTGTAAGCTTTATAAATTAAATTGTAAAAATGCCCGAAACATTTTTGATTTTGTTAAATATTTTGTAAAATCCTCAAAATTAATTTTTGTTTGCACAACAGTTTTAGAAAAATAACAAATTTTTTTATTTGGTCAACAAAAGACATTTATGGATTTAATATTTATTTTTTTGTAAAACAGTCATTCATATATATTAGTTATTCGTTAATAAATAAAACACAATTTTTTGCCTAACATTTATTTTATTTTTATTTTTTATTTATAAGATATTTTTATTAAAAATAAATACTTTTATTAAAAATAAATATAATAATATAAATTATTAAAAATTATAAGATATTTTTATTATATTATTTTATGTTGTATTTTTATTTTAAAATTTCTGCATCATTTAAAAAACAAATTTAAAATATATTAATACGCCGTTATATTATTACAGCCTAAGCTTTTCAACTGAGGTAGCACTGTAAAATCAATTTCAGCATCTAAACAAACAATGAAAAAGTTGTGATATCTTTTTACTTTATGCTGGCTGTCACCGATTACGTAGGTTTTGTAATTTGTTATAGATCTCATCCAATTCAGTTTATCCATTATCTCTAAAAGTCAATTCCAATATCTACGCAATCGGTAAGTGGCCTATTAATATCGAAATATGTAAAATTTCTCACCTGTGCATAGAGTATGTCTTCTAAATTTATCATATATGTATTTTCACTATCACTATTTATCATGAATATAAAATAGACATTGCTAAATAATCACAATTTTAAAAAATATCTGCGAATTTTTACTTAGACAACCAAATTGAAACTGAAATTGTTTAATACCAATTTTGGTTATACATAATTTCAATTTATAAAAGCATTTGTAAAAGCAAAGTTTTTTTTTGTAAAAAATGTGTTTGTTTTTTTAAATTGCATAAGTCTTTTTGTAAAGTTTAAAAAAAATCGACAATATTCGTATTAAGTTTGACAATAAAAATTGTAGAACGTCATTTTTCTGTTGACAAAATTTTGTACAATTGAATTTTATTTTGTTATGGATAAGTGACATATGATTTAAAATTTAAAAAAATCAACATAAACCTTAACAATATTTTTGTTAAAAGAATGAAAAAAATTTGTATCTAGAAATATTTATGATTTTGTACATTTGTAATCCAAATTACAAAAACAATTGGTTAGTTTACAATTTTTTTTTCAGATTTAAAAAAGTCAAATAGACTATACAAAATTTTGTATCAAGTTTAGCATTTTTTGGCAAATTCACAAAAAAATTTTGTTAGCACTTTTACAAAACGATTTTGTGAATCTTACCGGGCAAATTTTTTTGAGTGCCCCATATCCCATTCCTTCCATTTTTCTCATCTCCTTCCTTTATTGGCATGTTATCTTCGGATATTCAAAGAGTCTGGATAATGAATATTTCATATTTAGTGTGCTAAACATGTCTGACTAATTAATAAAAAAAATCGTTTCCAAAGTTAAACTCTATCACTTTTAAAATTCTAAAAACTCAAGCAAATCAAAGTTTCTTTGAATTGAATCCGCAACAAATTCTGTAGGTCGAAGTTTCTGTTAGTCAAAATCTAAGTTCAAAAATATTCAGTTAGAAAATAATTTGCATATGTTAAAATAGAATCAAGACGGCTTAAAGGTAAAGATAATCGACGATTATAATATTATTAATAAAATTCAATATGGAAACGGAAAAAAAATCGTTCACAAGCAAAACATGATCTCAGGGACTTTACAGTGTACACCCAACTATATTGAATCATCTCATTCCTTCCTAAAAAAGAAGTATTGAAGTGAAATTGATAGGCAGTATATTATAATGAAGTTGAAAAATATTTATTAAATTAAAAGTGACATGCACTCAAAAAAATTTGCCCGGTAAGATTCACAAAATCGTTTTGTAAAAGTGCTAACAAAATTTTTTTGTGAATTTGCCAAGAAATGCTAAACTTGATACAAAATTTTGTATAGTCTATTTGACTTTTTTAAATCTGAAAAAAAAATTATAAACCAACCAATTGTTTTTGTGATTTGGATTACAAATGTAGAAAATCATAAATATTTCTAGATACAAATTTTTTTCATTCTTTCAACAAAAATATTGTTAAGGTTTATGTTGATTTTTTTAAATTTTAAATCATATCTCACTTATTCATAACAAAATAAAATTCAATTGTACAAAATTTTGTAAAATTTTGTCAACAGAAAAGTGACATTCTACAATTTTTATTGTCGAACTTAATACGAATATTGTCGATTTTTTTATACTTTACAAAGAGACTTATGCAATTTAAAAAAACAAACACATTTTTTACAAAAAAAAAACTTTGCTTTTACAAATGCTTTTATAAATTTTCATAAATTGAAATTATATATAACCAAAATTGGTATTAAACAATTTCAGTTTCAATTTGGTTGTCTAAGTAAAAATTCCCAGATATTTTTTAAAATTGTGATTATTTAGCAAGGTTTATTCATGATAAATAGTGATAGTGCAAATATATATGTAAATGATAAATTTAGAAAACTATACTCTATGCACAGGTGAGAAATTTTACATATTTCGATATTAATAGGCCACTTACCGATTGCGTAGATATTGGAATTGACTCTTAGAGATAATGGATGAAATGAGTTGGATCAGATCTATAACATATTTCAAAACCTACGTAATCGGTGACAGCCAGCATAAAGTAAAAAGATATCAAAACTTGTTCATTGTTTTTTTCTTACAGTGCTACCTCAGTTGGAAGGCTTAGGCAGTGATAATATAACGGCGTATAATATGTTTTAAATTTGTTTTTTTAAATGATGCAGAAATTTCAAAATAAAAATATAACATAAAAAAAAATATAATAAAAATTATATAATAATAAAAAATAAAAATAAAATAAATGTTAGCAAAAAATTGTGTTTTATTTATTAACGAAGAACTAATATATATGAATGTATGTTTTACAAAAAAATATTAAATCCATAAATGTCTTTTGTTGACCAAATAAAAAAATTTATTATTTTTCGAAAACTTTTGTGAAAACACAAATTAATTTTGAGGATTTTACAAAACATTTAATAAAATCAAAAATGTTTCGGGCATTTTTACAATTTAATTATAAAGCTTACAATCTTTTGCTGGAAGAATTTGTAGTGTTTACAAATAATATTTTGTATATCTACAATATTTATTGTAAAAATGTAAATTTAACAAAAATTTTTGTGTGTTGTATATTTATAAAAAAAATTGTAGAACGTATGTAGAATTTTGTTAGTTACACTTAGTTTTTTTTTTGAGTGTGACATGTTAATATCAACCATCTATTTCGTTCTTTATCAATCAATTTTTATGATATACATAGCTTCAGTTCCGGTACATGGGGTAGGCGCAAACTAGCCGCTCGCCTAGGGCATTTTATTTGAAGGGCCCAGAAATTGTAAACACGTTTTTTGTATTTAATATATTTTATACTACGAAGATTCGTTTTTTTTTGTTTTAAATTAAAATATCTAATTGGAGTGAAAAATCACAAAGAAAATAGGTATCCTAAGTATTGTAAGATTATTTCAAGGTTCTCCAAAGATTTCCAAGGTTTTCATGATTACCTAGATTATCTGAAAAAACTTTGTATGTCCAAATATACGAAGATATTTTGAAATTCTCAAGAGATTCGGTAAGATTCTCAAGATTTTGCGACGATTGTTAAGAATCTTAAGATTCTCTAGATTTTATTTATTTAGCGTATGGTTTTTTTTGTGACACATTAAAAATTAATCTTAAAAATAGGTAGACTCTTCTATGAAATCTACCTAAAACAAAACATGGATACACATTAAATGAACTTACAAGAGATTCTCTAGATTTCTTGAATATTCTCAAATATTTGTCCTAAGCAAGATGTCAAAGAATAATTTATCCTTCAATCTAATGACATGTTTGTCTTTATTGGCTAACATAAACTTCAAAAATTTTAATTATGATAAGAAATGAGTGACCTATGTATAACCTGAGTCCCGAATGACCTGATGCACTTACCTATCTCAACAATATTTTTTTGTATTTTTTTTTTGTATCACAGCCAAGAGTTCGAAATGAAATGTTTGGCTACCAAGTTTGAATAGACTATTTGCGTTAACCAGGGTGTAGCACGAGGAGCTTGTCTATTATCACACCCCATATTACGGGGTGTGATAATAGACACCGGATATTACGGTGACCGGATATTACGGTGACCACACTAGTTGTCGATTGAAGTCAAGAAAGCCTCCACATAAAACTGCCAGCAACCTGCTGGCAACTAATTTTAATATCTTTGATGCCTGGGACACCTCCTAGAATGATTACAACACTCCTGGCGTTTCTATTACTAACCCGACTTCTGCCCAACCTGGTTTCGATCTGCCACGTCATACCTGGACTACATTAAACCGAATAAGAACGAATCATGGACGTTGTGCTGATTCTTTCTACAAGTGGGGCATTTCAGAGTCCCCTGAGTGTGACTGCGGCGCTCCACAACAAACTATAAAACACATTGCAACTGTGTGTCCGGTTCGACGTTACAATGGCAACATCTCAGACATCCATTTGGCAACTCTCGATGTAGTAGCATCGACTCGCTCGATGTAAACATCTAATGTTCACATGTACTGCCCAATGTTCAAATATTTTAATATTTTACTTTTTAATTTTTAACTAAAAGACGCGCAATCATATTGATTGTAAGCTCATTTAATGTGTATTCATGTTTTGTTTTATGTAGATTTCATATGACAATCTATCTATTTTAAGTTTTATTTTTGTTATATTTTTGTTTTTAATGTGTCACAACAAAAACCATACGCTAAATAAAAAAAAAAATCTCAACAATACTGGTAAAAAATTTGATTAAATAAAGAAATAGAAATTTTTGACGATTATAAATTACGGATTCCAATGTGTGGAAAAAGTGGGTGAAAAAATGTATCTTTAACAAAAGTTTGAAAACAACCAGATTTTGAATTTGAAAGCAATATATTTTTATTTCAATTTCAAATATATATTTGCATTTAAAAAAACTCAAAACCGTCGGTTTCATAGATATTTAAAACTATACCATTCATTGGTTGGTTAATAAAAACTAGTTGCCCAGCTTTTTCCGTATAAAATTGGATTAGGAGTTTCTTTTGTACCAAGCCAAATTTAGAAAAGATGCGCTCAATTCCGACTGACATTGAGATTGATTTCAAAATACAAATTTCTTTATTTCATTTTTTAGTCCTAATAAATTGGAATCTAAAGAAAGGGATTGGCCACAAAAATCCTTGATGAAAAATATTGCACAAAACAGAGTTAAATTGTTACACAATTTATAAAATGTGGAAAAATTTTGGTAGCAAATTTTTATTTATCAAAGATAACATAACTATTTTATAACTATTTTTTATCTTAATTGTTACAACTTATTTGTTAATTGATTGTTCGTTTAATTATAAATCGTTGTAGCAGTTTTTAAAGAATTATGTACGTATTGAAGGAATTTTTGGTTTGTTTAGGGGTGTTGTTGGTCACTGTGTTTGCGATTGTTGTAGCGACACAAAATACGGTCGTGATTTTGTTCGCTGCAACATTTTTTTACCTAGTTGCCGTCATAATTAGGCTAATCGCAATGCGTTCACGTTCCCAGCAGTTTCAGCAGGTCCACCAGAACCTGAGGGAGCTGCTGCATCTTCTGGACCCCCAACCTTTACGGTTACACAAGACCAGCTTCAGGCACTGGTCGCAGCTGCTCTTGCAAATATGAACCTTGGAGGTACATCTTCAAATCCTCCACAAACTCCACCACCTCCTGCTGCGTTAGCTCCACCTCCCACAGCTTCAACTTCTTCGGCAGCTATGCCACAAATTGATCACGTGGCTATTAAAATTCCTCCTTTCTGGTCTGAGACTCCTGAGACTCCTTTGCACTCAAAAAAAAAACTAAGTGAAACTAACAAAATTCTACATACGTTCTACAATTTTTTTATAAATATATAACACACAAAAATTTTTGTTAAATTTACAATTTTACAATTAATATTGTAGATATACAAAAAATTATTTGTAAACACTACAAATTCTTTTACTAACATCCAGCAAGAGATTGTAAGCTTTATAAATTAAATTGTAAAAATGCCCGAAACATTTTTGATTTTATTAAATGTTTTGTAAAATCCTCAAAATTAATTTTTGTTCTCACAAAAGTTTTAGAAAAATAACAAATTTTTTTATTTGGTCAACAAAAGACATTTATGGATTGAATATTTTTTTTTTGTAAAACAGTCATTCATATACATATATTAGTTCTTCGTTAATAAATAAAATACAAGTTTTTGCTAACATTTATTTTATTTTTTTTTTATTATCTATTAATTTTTTTTTATATTATATTTTTATTTTGAAATATCTGCATCATTTAAAAAAACAAATTTAAAACAAATTAATATGCCGTTATATTATCACAGCCTAAGCTTTCCAACTGAGGTAGCACCAGTGTTGCCAGATCGCGGGATTTTTTCCCGTTTGCGGGATATTTCATATAAAATGGGAAAGCGGGAAAAAACTTAGAAAGTGCCGGATTTTTCACATTTAATAATAGAATCGTTTTAAATTAAAACTTATTTTGAAACGGATGCACCAACCAATTTTTTACCAGGCTTCAGAAAGATGTCGATCACACGATAGTTTTACTTAAATGCATCTGCCATCTATCGGCTTTAGTATTGTCAAATCCGCGATGGAATTTAAGCCTTCTGATGTTTAAATATTTCTTGGGGAGATAGGTTTGTTTTGAAAACCCCAACGGACCGCCATGTTATCTGAATTTCAGGAATGTTTTGATGCTGCGAAACGAGAAATAAAATCAACTAGAACTACAAGTTGACTCTCTATGCATCCATTCATTTTAAACATATTAAAAAAAATCGAGATGTTTGGCATCACTATTTTATTTCTGAGCAGTTGTCGAAAAAGAGCTATTACAATTTAAAAATTTTTTGAAAATCACGAAATCAAGACATATTTACTTCTTTTAAAAAATGTCCTTCTTTATAGCAGTTCTTTTTTATTCCACAAGTTGTATGGAGAATCGAAACAATAGTAATATATTGTGTAAGTGTTTAATTCAGAATTTTATTTTTCGAGGAAAAGTTTACGATGTGAGCGAGGCACAAGCAAAAAATTTTCAAAGCGACATTACAAATTTTCGAGAGAGTAAAATTCATAAAAACAAAGCCAATACAAAGTTTTATCCTTCCGATAGGGTAACATTTATTAATTTAAATTGAATTATTTTAAAATTTGTTGATAAAATAAGTAAAACGAATAAAGAAAAACAATGAATTTTATTGTATTTTTTGAATAATTAATTCCAAACAATTAAATAAATTTGGTTCAATTTCGATATTTATTTAATTATTTGGTATTTTGAAAATGAAAAGTCTATGAAAAGCCCTACCTGATGAAAAACATCAAAGTTTATACTAATGAGGAAGCAAAAAACAATCTTTTGCAAATTTAATTCAATTTAGTCATCTTTGCCTCTTTCAATATTCGAGAGAGGGACATGCGCTTTAGTTTGAATTGATTGTTTTTTTATATAATCAGTACGTCTATTCTGGCATTTCTCTGGGAATTGAGAATTGAGAAAAAAGAGCAATAAATGAAAAAACGAAATATTTTCTTATACGAATTTGTTATTTCCCGCGGCATGGCATACTAGTTATGAAAAATTGCTACATTTTATTTCTCAATTCCTATTTCACAATGTACCGGCATATGACTACAGGTCGAAAATGTTTGCTTTTGATTTTTTATAACATGCAATCAAATTTTTATAAAATAAAATAAAATTTATTTCAGCATTCAATACAATCAAATAAATTGTGTTCCGCCACATTCGCGGTACAGAATAAAATTAACAGCTGTTTGTTTTATTCTATATCAAGACTAATAACGTACACAAATATAGTCGTAAAAACAGAGATAAACCTACATTTATAGTTGTCGGAAGGATAATTGTGGTGGTTTTTGAAGTTTTTTCAATAAATAATTGAATTTATATGTATATTTTTATTGAACACTTGATGGGAATTTCTGAGGGGAAAAAAAACGGGTTTCTTAAAAAAACGGGAAAAATCGGGTATTTTCGTTACGTCAACGGGAAATTCATTTGTGAAAATCTGGCATCACTGGGTAGCACTGTAAAATCAATTTCAGCATCTAAAAAAACAATGAAAAAGTTGTGATATCTTTTTACTTTATGCTGACTGACACCGATTACGTAGGTTTTTAAATATGTTATAGATTTGATCCAATTCAGTTCATCCATTATCTCTAAGAGTCAATTCCAATATCTACGCAATCGGTAAGTGGCCTATTAATATCGAAATATGTAAAATTTCTCACCTGTGCATAGAGTATGTCTTCTAAATTTATCATATATGTATTTTCACTATCACTATTTATCATGAAATGAATAGACATTGCTAAATAATCACAATTTTAAAAAATATCTGCGAATTTTTACTTAGACAACCAAATTGAAACTGAAATTGTTTAATACCAATTTTGGTTATACAGTAAACCCTCGATATAACGGACCAATGCGGGCGAGGGGTTGACCGATAGAGCCGAATGTCCGTTATATAAAAATAAATTTATTAAAGAGTCTATTTATTTACTATCAAAAAGAAATACATATATATTATAAACAAAAGTGTATTATATATAACAAAATTCTCATTGTACTTTATTCGTTTTCAGATGAAATGTCAATATACACCCGTATAGGAGAGTCGTTAATGTTTTTTTGAGCTTTCTGGTTTTGGCGACACTACTTTGAAAAATGTATCAATGTTTGTCTGAATTTTCGAAATTTGTTGTTTTTTAATTATCAACTCTCTAAAACTGCGAAAGTGTGTGCAATATAAGTGCAGTTCGTCAACTGCCGAATCATCGATAAATGATATTACATCGTCAAGATGCGATGTGATCATTGATAATTTTATTTTAGGGATAATTTGTTCCTCCTCCTCGCTATATTTGCTTTCATTTTCATTGTCATTCATCAACACTTCATCAGCTTTTTCATTTTCAGTCATAATCTGATATCTAGGATCATTTTCATCTGTTTCCAACCATTCAAACACATCTTCTTCGGCTACTTCTTGTGTAGCACTATTTTCAAGAATCCTGCAGTTAAATTATAATTTTTTAATCTTTGTAAGCTACGCTGGCCTCTTCTGTCTTCTTCATCTTCATCAGCCTCCTTCAGCCCTTTGACATCGACACTCGTTATATCTGGCATAGATGTGAGTTAGAGATCTAAAAGAAAACTTTTATCACTGCCATAACGAGGAGCGAAAGTTGAGCTGTTAACCTTTTGAAATAGGACATGTGATACAGTAAAAATTTCTCCCAGCTTGCCAGCCATTGTTATCGGCGTCGGTTGTCTTCAAAAGTTCTAACCACAACGTTGTTGTGGACGATGAAATAACTGGTAACGCTACCATCACAATAAAAAAATTTGGCTCTAACTTTGTCCACAATATCAGCCCAGAGCTTAAAAAATTTATGTTATGTTATGTTTGTTTGCGATCCAGTATAAAAGTTTGAGGTAGACAAAACTTAAAATCAGGAAAGCGTTTAAATCGTACATTCTGATGAATATATATGCTTAAATACACATTGATGAAATTTAAAAGCCTGTATTTGGTATTTGATTTAGTGCAACGTCTGGGGATAGCTTTCAGAATATTTTCTGCTAGAAAAAGAATTTGCGTTTTAGTGTGCTCGAGATGATGTTGCATTGCGGCACGGTTGGTGTTAAATTTACAAATATTTTTGATTTGAAGGTTAAACTTTGAATCAAATATATATGCAATGTTTTTTTGTCATAGTGATCAGAATTTTTTTCATAAAATGGATGACCAAACAAAAACTTTTATCATATATTAAAATATGACACATGAAAATATTTTATAATTTGATGTAAAAAATAAAAATAGAACTGGTGAAAACTTAGCTTTTAAAAAACATAAAAACATGGGTTGAAGATCTTGGGTGGAAATCTTTTGTCAGATTCCGTGCATTGGCAAAGCACTCTTTTGAATTTCCATTAGCCGCAGGTTAGTTGATGTTTTCGATACAACTCTTCAGGTGTTAGCGTTTCTTTTTCCGTAGAAGTATTGCTGAGTCTTTTCTGGGGCATGATAATCAGTTTGGGAGCTTCTGTTCTGTTAACCATTTTTCTCGCAGTTTTTGTTTGTGCTTAACGCTTTCGCGGCAATCGTCATCAAACTATTCGTTACTTGATTTCGGTGGTCGTTTTTCGGTTTGTAGTTTGAGCTGCAGAGATAATGGTTGATTGAAGCGTTTTCCATTCTTCTTGTATGTTTAATGCCATCTTATATGGGATGTCGTGCTCTTCTATGCTTTGCATTTCAATTTCCTGATATCTATTCACCGTTTCTGGGTGTTTAAATGCGTCGACATTCCAATGCGTGGTCTTTTTTGCTTGTCTATTAAATGTAGATGACAACTTGCAGTTGTACTTGATGACAAGCATATGATCTTTGTAAATATCAGAACCTCTGTATGATCGCACGTCAGTTACACTTGTAGAGTGTCTCTTAGAAATCATGACTGATCGATCTAATTTTCAGTTCTTCCATCGTTTGGTTTCCACGCTGCTTTGTGGATTTTCTTATGAGTAAAGAAAGTGTTGGAAATAACTAGATCATACATCGTAGCCAGTTCAGCTGCGCGAAAGTCGTTATTATTACTGGTATTATGCAAGCTGTTAAGGCTTTAACTGTGTTTTAAATTCATGCACTTACACTTCTACTAATTTGAGTATTGAAGTCACCTACCACGATTTTCATATCGTGCCGCCGGATGTCATTGATGACTTCTTCGAGTTCAATGAAGAACAGGTCTTTAATGTCATCTGCTTTGTCTTCAGTAGGTGCATGAACATTAATGATCGTTACATTAAATTTTTGCGTGCGGATTCTCATTGTGCATATCTGCATAAAAATTGAGCAGAAGTCAATAACATGTTGATTCACGCAACGATGTATGAGAAAGTCAACTCCGAGAGTGTAGCCTTTTTCTGTTTCATGAATTCCACTAAGTTCTAGTAACCATCTAAGTTCTTGTAATGCCTCTATATCTTCTGTGTAGCTATCGATTTGGTTAGTAAATTTTAGTAAATCTCCTGTTCTTCGAAGGCTTAGCGCGTTTAAGGTTCCCATTTTTTAATCTTAGTCCGGGTACAGTTTCCAAGGTCGTTCTTGAAATGAGTCCGAGATAATATGTGGCCAGTGTTCAGAATTCATATTAAATTTTTTTTTACGGAAATGGGGGTTAGCCCTTCGACCAACCTAAATGTTCGTACCAGAAACAACCTATTTACACGTTTATATAGCGATCCGCTTGATCTAAAATAGACGTCCGCTCCAATCCATCCCTAACATGGAGAACAAACGCTTTGGTTCCATTTGTTTTATGGTGCCTATGACTCACGCTGGTGCAGAATCATTGAGTATAAGCAGTATTTACTCTGCTCCTCTCAACTAATAAAGGGGAAAACCTGAAGAGAATTTCAGTCAATATGACTGTTAAATTGGAATGCCACTCTAAGAGCTGATCACCCATATAGATAATAATCGATTAGCTTAAATCTTCAAAGGATACTCAACCAGAAAATGGAATGAATTATTAAAATTTAAGCAGTCTAGTGACACTTGACGACATCCTACGGAACATCAACCACACAAAAAAAATTATATAGTGTCAAATATTTCTTTTTCAAAAAAAAAAATTCGATTATATTCTGTCCGCTATATCCGAAGTCCGTTATATCGGGGTCCGTTATATCGACGGCTTACGTACATAATTTCAATTTATGAAAATTTATAAAAGCATTTGTAAAGCACAGTTTTTTTTTGTAAAAAATGAGTGTTTTTTTTTAAATTGCATAAGTCTTTTTGTAAAGTTTAAAAAAAATCGACAATATTCGTATTAAGTTTGACAATAAAAATTGTAGAATGTCATTTTTCGCAAAATTTTACAAAATTTTGTACAATTGAATTTTATTTTGTTATGTATAGGTGAGATATGATTTAAAATTAAAAAAAATCAACATAAACCTTAACAATATTTTTGTTAAAAGAATGAAAAAAATTTGTATCTAGAAATATTTATGATTTTGTACATTTGTAATCCAAATCACAAAAACAATTGGTTAGTTTACAATTTTTTTTCAGATTTAAAAAAGTCAAATAGACTATACAAAATTTTGTATCAAGTTTAGCATTTTTTGGCAAATTCAAGCCAAAGCTTCCAGCTTCTTTTTCAGTTGCTGCAGTGTTTGCGTTCCTTCATTCAGTTTTTTTTTTTAAACCAATCATATTTCTTAAAAATTGTGATTTTTTCTGCTGCAGATTTTTCATCAGAGTTGGTTTAATTTTAACTTTTTCTCTGAACAAAAAAAAGAAAGAGATAAGAACATTACAATTTAAAAAGAGAAAATACCGAAACATAAAAAAATTGTGTATTTGTTGACATCAAACATCTTGAATTTTGTAATTTGTTTAAACTGCAGAATTTATTGTACTGAATATTTTGTGATTATATAGTTTGTATATGAATATAATATTAATATAAAAACGTGATGTTATGCATAATGTTATTGCTATTACATGTTGTAAATATAAATATGAGCCATTTCAAACACTTGATTATTTTAAAATGCAGATGGCGACAAAATCGTTGTGCAAATTTTTCATCAACTAAAAAATCGAAAGGCAAAAATTACTGAAGGAACGAAAACGTGAACGCACACACTGCAGCAACTGAAAAAGCGGCTTCACAAAAAAATTTTGTTAGCACTTTTACAAAACGAATTTGTGAATCTTACCAGGCAAATTTTTTTGAGTGTGGTTCATTACATTAGAGGGGCAATTCTTGTTGGGACGTATCAGGTCTCATCAAACCAAGTATGGGCACTTACTTAGTATGATTACTCCCACACTGGCAAAATTAGTGAGTGATATCTTGGTAGAGCTCGACCAAGATTTTCCTTATGATAGGCTCAAAGAGGCTCTTATAGCTCGCCTATCCGGTAGCACTTCCGATCGCATACACATAGTGTTCCGCGGTATGAACCTTGAGGATCTTAAGCCCTCACAATTACTCCGGGATATGACTACCGAATCCCGTAATACCTTTTCAGAGGCAGCTCTTAAAGTCCTTTGGGTGGAAAAACTTCCACCTGCTGTCCGCGCTGCTATCACTACTGTCAGTGAAGATCTTCAGAAGACAGCAGGGATAGCAGATAATGTTCTCAATGCCTTAAGTGGTTCGCAAATTCATACGGTATCTAACCCTACCGCTTCTTCTTCTCTTCCTGCTTCCTCTTTCTCAAGTGAAACCATGTCACTTGAGGAAAAAATTCAGAAATTGGAGACACAATTTCTTAATGCCATTCAAAGGCAAAATTTTTCCCAATCTCTTCAACAATACCGAAGTAGATCCAGCGATCGAAACGGTAATCATAATTTCAATTTCAATCGAAATTATCGCTTTCCCGCGCGACCTCAGTCGCGCGTGCAAATGTTTGATGGTATCTGCTACTACCATCACTACTTTAAGGGAGATGCAAAAAAATGCGTTCCTGAGTGTAAAAATTATTCCAAACACTCAGATTCCTCTGCCTCGACATCTTCAAAAAACTGTTAGATTCATCACATGTGACGGCATGTGATGACAGTCATTCTCAACTCCGTCTTCTGGTCCTCGACATTTCTTCGTGCAAGACTTTCCTCGTTGATACAGGTGCCGAAGTTTCAGTTCTCCCCGCTACTGTGGAGGAAAAAATTTCCAGAAAATCAAACTTCTACCTCTACGCCGCTAACGCGACTAAAGTTAGCACTTACGGTACACGGTCTTTAAACTTAAACATTGGTCTCAGACGAGTGTTCTGTCAGACCTTTGTTATAGCCGATGTTACCACTCCTATCCTAGGAGCTGATTTTCTTAACAAATATGGCCTTTTAGTAGACATTAAAAACCGACGTCTTGTCGATCCACTAACTTCTCTATTTACTTTGGCTAAACTCTCAACTTCTCCAGCACCTTCTTTATCTTTGATCAACGATTCGGTCAATGTAGAAATTCTTGATTTACTCAAAAATTTCAAGGACTTAACGTCCAAAAATGATCTTGTTAAACATGTGAAGCGCATCTGCCGACCTTCTAACAGTCCTCGGGCCTCTCCTCTCCATCTCGTTAAGAAAAAGAATGGCGAGTGGAGACCTTGCGGTAACTACCGTGCTCTAAATAACATTACAATTCCGGATCAATATCCTATTCCTCATATTCATCAACTACATGGATGCCAATTTTTCTCCACAATTGATCTCGTCCGCGCATATCATCAAATTCCTATTGATGAGCGTGATATTGCAAAAACTGCAATTTCTCCGTTCGGACTCTTCGAATTCGTTCAAATGACCTTCGGATTGCGAAATGCTGCGCAATCCTTTCAACGGTTTATGCACTCCCTTCTTCGAGACCTAAATTTGTTTTATCTACATTGATGACCTCCTTATTGCTTCTGAAACCTATGAGGAACACCTCAAACGTCTTAGGACTGTTTTTGAGCGTCTTTCTGACGCTGGTCTCATTATCAACGTTGATAAATGCAACTTTGCTAAAACCAACGTTGACTTTCTTGGACATTCCATTGATTCAACTGGAATCAAACCTACTTCTGAACGTGTCAATGCTATCAATTTTTACGAACGTCCGAACAGGTATGCAACTCCGCCGTTTCCTTGGAATGATAAATTTCTACCACCGTTTCATTCCTCATGCTGGTGGCAATCAAGCCATTCTTAATGATTTTCTCAAAGGTTCCAAAAAGAATGACAAACGCGTCATTCCATGGTCCGAAGACGCCATTCAAGACTTCAATCTTTGAAAGCGGCAACATCAGTGAGGCTACAACTCTTTCTTACCCCTCACACTCTGCCCAACTTGCCGTTATGGTCGACGCTTCAGACTAGGCACTTGGCGCCGTTGTTCAACAATAAATTAACGATTGTTGGACACCACTTAGTTTCTTCTCTGTGCGACTCAATGAAACGCAACAGAAATACAGCGCTTATGATCGCGAACTCCTTGCAGCTTACTCTGCAATTAAACATTTCCGGTATCTCCTTGAAGGTAGAATATTCATTCTTTTCACCGATCATAAGCCACTTATTTACGCTTTGTCGCAGAATCCTGCCAAAGCTAGTCCTCGCCAATTCCGTCATCTTGATTTTATCAGTCAATTTACGACTGATATTCGCCACATTTCTGGAATTGATAATGTAGTCGCCGACACACTTTCTCGTGTTGAGCAAATATCAATTCCAGAAAATATTAACTACGACGAAATTGCTGATGCTCAGTTCATTGATAACGAACTAAAGGAATTAGTGGATACTAGTCCCACACTTCAATTCCGTTCCTTTTCATTATCGTTTGGCAATTCTAGTGCCAAAACTATTTTGTGTGATACCTCTTCTGGTACTCCACGACTTTTTATTCCCAAGCAATTTCGTCAATCTGTTTTCAATAGTCTCCATAATTTATCTCATCCAGGAGTCCACAGTTCTGTCAAACTTCTTTCTGAAAAAGTCATTTGGCCATCCATTCAAGCTATACAATCCGAATCGTGGTCTGAATTTAACATCAATTATGCAAACAACCTATTTTTCTGTATCACTCACTGTCATAGCTACAATAAGTAGTAGTTACTTCATAACTACTTTTTACCACGAACAGCGTATAAATGGAATGATTTGCTTGAATCAAAAGTTTCGAGTGACTTTAATACGCATTTTTTTAAAAACCCATTATCTCCTTAGAACGCATGTTGTTGTGGGACCTTGGTCTTAAAAGGGTTTTGTTGTGAAACATATAGTAATTCTTATATGTTATAACACAGCACTTTTTATTAAAAACAATATATAAGCTCTCTTCAATATCATTCAACATCAAAACTCTTAACTCTTAAGTTTTTCAAAACTTGAGTTCTCTCCATATCACTTACGTTCACTGCTTGCTAAAAAGTAATTCAAAAGATTATGAAACACGCATTATATATTGTAATCAAATAGATCTATAATGCTTCTTACAAATGGGGAAGGTGTATACCAATTACTTAAGGATCAAACAGAAACTAACTTTCAGGCGTATCGCCCCACTTCAATATGATTTTGAAATTGCTGCTAGTATCAATAGCACTGATTTAACAAAAAGTATAACATTTTTTTGTGCATAAGTTTACATAAATTACTGAAATAAAAAAGCAAAATTATGTAATTTGCTATGATAATGCGCAATCACAGTATAATGGTTGTTTATATGTCGTAATTAGTTTTGTTTTGCAAATGAATTTTTACTATTAATTATATTATATGTTATTCATTTTCAGAAATGAAATTTGTCTCAAATTCAAATATTAATGATAGATTTGAAACTTATAATTTAGTACAGGATTTGGTGAGTTCTGCGATAATTGTGATATTGAACAACACATCGACTTATTGCGATAATTTTGATTTTGTTTATATTATTATAGGTAATACCGGTTTCAACTATTCCTCGTTGGGGTGAAAAAAATGAATCGCAACTTCGTCCAGCTGATTATAGTTCAACGTTAAATGGTCCGAGACATCGTACAAGTCCTTTTCCATGTTCAGATGAAATAAATAATCGTTTTTGTATTTGGTAAATAGAAGAAACAAATATGTTTTAAGTTTTTGTCGAGTGCTTGTAGTCGTGTTTGCTTAGATAGCTTTTTGTAAATGTATATTTTGAGTTTATTTCTTGTATTGTTTTAATGATTATTTTTTAAAACGTTTAGGAGCTTTATTTGAATGAAGTCGGTTAAAAGTAGTATAAGTCATTAATACTACAAATAATTACTTAAGACTGCAGTTTTGTGGTACATTACTTTAACCATTGGTAGATGATTTATTTTATTTATTTGATTTCACACCCATGCTTTGTATTTTGTAGAATCAGTTAGGTGTAGTATATTATGAACTATTCATAACCAAGGAACCCATCATTGGAGAATAATATCAATTGAAATTGATTCGTTTGAGCTGAGCGGTCCTCTTGTTACTAAACCCTCAAATGTGCAGTCTAACCATTTTCAATAGACTATTTTCGATTCCTACTTGTATCGATCTATGACATATTGCTTGGCTGAGCAGCACTGCCAGTCTTATAAAGATGTCAAAAAATAGCTCAATCAGTTCAGAACCTTAAAAAATAAGTCGTTCTTGGACATGGTATCACATGCTTCTATAAAGATGGCAGAAAGTTATTGCTGGTTTGCTTGTTGGTGCTGAATTTCTTTACTAATTTTCTTTTAAATGTAGCTTTTATAAAAATTATATAATTAATTAATTAATAGAGTAAAACGCCGAAATTTAATATTAAAGATAGTAGGGATCCCTCATTAAACCAAAGGGAACCATATCTTATAAATTTAAAATATGGCGAGTTATAATTAGCAGATAAGTAGAGAATAAAAACTCATATATTTGCAAAGCCGAGATAATCTGTTGATTCACCACGAGTTCCAAACTGAATGTTACACTACTTTTTATTGATTACTAGTGATTCTACACAATCTTTACTGATTTAAGTATTACGTTACTCAGTTGTGCAGGGTACATAATTTTTCCTAATTATGTTTTGTCTTTCAAATATGTAACCAAAACTAGCCTTTAAGGAAAGTTTAACGCGTACAACATTTTGTCTTAAAATCCTTGGTAGTTAACCTTTTTCTGTTTTTACAAGCGAACACCACACGTTTCAAGTATAAATACACTTCAGGAACTAAAAGAACGGTGAGTGGTGAAGCATAAGCCAAATTTTAATTCTTTAAGTACATAAGTCCCACAACATTTTGGTGGAGAAGATTAATCTGTTGTCCTTTTCGTGTTAGCCATTCTTGCTACACCAAACGTTGGCTTTATCCTCTACGCCAGGGGCAAAAAATCATCAATCATCATTCTATACGAAGCAGCACCAAGGTTTGTGGGTTGACTTCATTGCGCTTATTTTGAAGAACTTATTTTGTTTTTATATTAAAAATTATATGCTCGAATAATTTTAATTTAGTTTAAAAATTTAAATTGGTGTTTTTTACATAAATATAGGAAATTTATTTCAAATTTTGTTTGAACCGCTTTTGATATCTAAAAGAACTACATTTCACGAGCTTCTGTTGGCCACTGTCTAGTAACAAAGTAAGCATTACTATAATGCGATCGCGCAATAGTAGCACTTTAGAAAATTTTCTACCTTTTGTTGGTTAGAAAATGTTTTTTTTTATCATTAAACTAAGGCAATTGACCTAAATAATCACAAAGAAGAAATTAAAAAAACTTTCATTTTACTAAAAATATCAAATCTTAATTGTTATTTCTCATTATTTATTAATATAAAACATGGCTATTCATCTCATTTTGAATTTACACAACTTTATCTATTTTATCTTATCGCTCTTGTTTAAAAAGCTTCAAAGTGACGTCAACTTTTTTTTATAAAGATCGCACAACATGATATGCTTTGTGAATTGCGAAAATCTATAAAAAATGAATGAAAATATAAATACATTTGACTTTACTGTTGTTTTATTTTTAGATTAAATGTTTTATATTGATTATCATTAGTCCAAAAACTAAAATCGCGAATAAATAAAAAATAACATATGCGATGTACATATTGACTCTATTCACGTAAAAAATTATTAGTGAATCATATCTGTAATGCATGTGCTATGTTGGTTATGTTATGGTTTAAATTTCCATGCAAAAAATTTTAAACACTTTTAGGCGCGCTATAAAAATAAAATAAAATCGGAAACATTACATTTTTTTTATAAAACATTATTTTTTTAAAAACATAGTTCGCATATTTCGCACTTCGCATAGCACAAAAAACAAAATCGACGAATTTTAATTTAAATTTATGTAATTAAGTTGTTCGAGATTAAATTAATAATTTTAATTAAATTTTATTTTCACCAATAATGGTATTACAAACATATAAATTAAAAATAATTTATTTCACACAATGCATTTCGATATGTTCACATATCATTATCAAGTGTAGGTATACTAAATAAAGAAATAGGAAAAACATAAAACTTTTAACAAAAAAGGAAAACTAGATTTTAACAATAAATGAAAAACAATATCAAAAGTTTAAGTTATAAAATTAAATAAAAATGAATGAATTGGTTCCGCTTCAATATTCATTAAAATATTTTTATATTTATTTATGAAGTAACTTTCCCATCCATCTAACTCCATATCATTGTTAATTTGTTTTAAAATCTTCAAATCAATATTAGAGTGGCCTGTTTCGATGACATTATGAGCCACTGCAGATCTATTTGGTCTATTGTATTTAATATGAGCTGTGTGTTCTTTGAATCTTATATTAATAGCTCTTTTTGTTTGACCTACGTAAATTTTATCACATTCATTACATAATATTTGATAAATGCCAGATTTTTTAATATCAATTAATTTGTCTTTTTGGTTGCCGAGTAAATTACTCTATTTTATTTTTTAATTTGTTCGAGATTGATAAAAACATCGATTTCTATTGATTTTGTGAAATAAAAAGTTGACTAAATTGATTTAGCATGTTTAACACAGTCTAAATTCTAAAATACTTTTTTTCAGAGCTTGCTAATAACGAATAACAACGCAAACAATTTTCTTTTGAAACAAATTGTCAGATTACAATAATATAAAAAGTTTATAGCTAAAACGAAAACTATTTATGTGGTCCAATACTTTGTTTTCGGTATCTTAACTGTTATGCGGTAATATCGAGCTCACTAATAACATTATTCTAAATTTGATCCAACGATGCGCTGACTCAGGATCTTTTGAGTGTTTTGGAAACTATGTAACAGATAAATAACTCAAATTATTCGTAAATGTTGTAACTCAAATGTTTGATATTATAAGTTATAACAATATCAGCCTTAACCCAAAATGAAAATCTGTTATCGATATTTTACCGATTTGTTTTATTTATCTAATAATGTTAAATTTTTATAGGGAAGGTGATATTTCGACATTACAAGTAGATGCTGTTACAAACACAACTGATGAAAGTTTAACTGAAAAGAATATTATATCTAAAAGAATATTTTATGGTGCTGGACCACAATTAAAAGAAGAAATTTTGAATGAAGTTAAAGAATGTAAAACTGGCGAAGTTCGTGTAACACAAGGATATTTACTACCATCAAAATATATAATACATACAGTTGGTCCTATTTATGCTGAAAAATACAGAACAGCTTCGGCTACAACGTTACATTCATGTTATAGGTAATTTAATTTTATTGAGAAAAAAATTAGATTACTTATTTTTGTTTTGATTTTAGAAATGTTTTGTGTATGTTAAAAGAATTAAATTGTAAAACATTGGGTCTATGTGTAATAAGTTGTAATCAAAGAAACTTTCCTCCAGATCTGGGTGCTCATATTGCCTTAAGTATGTTCATATTAATAATTAAACCATAAATAAAAACTAATAATAACAACGTTGTATTTTAAGGGACGATTCGTCGGTTTTTAGAACAGTATAAACACGAAGTTATAGTTTTATGTCTTGAATCCTACGAACGTGGGATCTACGAAGTATTAGCACCATTATACTTTCCTCGCGATCAATTAGAAGAAAGTAGCGCCCTTTGGCAATTACCGGAAGACATAGGTGGCATTTATGGTGAACCCCAAATACCTGGAAGACAAATTCGTATAATACATAATCCACAACATTCCGTTATGAGTGGTGGTAAGATTTTTTTTGTTTTATTGACTTATTTTTATACTTTTCTTCCTTCTTTCAATTAGCCATTGTCCTGAATATCATAGGATATCTGGCGGGTTCAGAATACAAATGAACCAAGTCCATTTTGAATTTTTTGTTCAGGCAGAAGTTCAGGCAGAAGTTCAGGCATTTTGTTCAGGCATATGTTCAGGCATTTTGTCATTTGTTCGGCATATGCTGGACCTTATAAGGTTAAACAAATTTAATTTATAATTAAAAAAACGTTAATAGGTTAATAGGTAATTTTGTTATAAAGCTTTAACTTTAAACCTCTGTAGCACAAAAAAAGCACAAAATGGACTTGGTTCACTTGTATTCTGAGCCCTCCATCTATTACATATGTGTTTTAATATTTAAGGTCTGTGGTAATCTTTTTGTTTTGTGGTTTTGAAATGTTTGGCCATTTAAAAAAAAAAAGACTGAAATATATATTACTCTTCTCTCTCTCATTACATCTTCTATTTTAATATAGTGCATTTTACTTCATGAATTTAATGTGTTAAACATTTATAATATTGAGGTTTAATTTTATAAACATATTTATAACATATGTTCGCTTAGAAGGCGTGCTTCTTTGTTTATGGAAAACCGTAAGCATAAATGGTCTTGTGGAAGGTGTTTCGTCAACTGAATCTTAAATTGGTACAGAAGTATATCTTTATTTAGGATTTTGCATAAAGCAGTCGTCTTAAGCCCAAGAAGTTTGAAAGTTTTTTATTGTTTATGTTGATGTTCAGTTTGATACAGTTCCGTGAGTAATGTCATGTTTCGATCAGGAGATAGTTGCACAGGCTTGCATCTAATGTCTATCTGCCTCAATACACTTTTTTTTTTAATAATTTACTTTGCGCTTTTTACACCGCTTTTGTTTGCTTGCAACACAAAATTTCACGTAATTGTTTATTTGTTTCGATTATACGATAAGACGTTGGTTTTTTGCATATTGCTCATAAATTTACCACTACTTCACTAATGCCAAATATAAAAGAGGAAAACTCGTATTTATCAAAATGGTAACAAAAGTAGTATATCTGCCTAGCAAACCCTGTATAAAATGAACATTTTTTTTGACAGATCCCAACTTTTTCTAAAGCTCCAACTAAGATCCAGAATTCTAGAAAATATTCTTATATTACTTTTTAATAAAAAGTGTTAAAACCTTTTATTCTCTTCCATTTAATTATATCAGCTTTATTTGTATGTTTTTTCGATAATAATAGTATGTATTATTGTATTGTTTTTTAACCTATAGCCTAATGAACTTAACCTATTGCCTAATGAAACTTTTATTCAATTGGTATGATTCCAATTGGTCAAATTATTTTGATTTCATTAAAATTATTTTCAAATTATAATCACATTTGCTTTGATAAGTTTTGTTCAAAAATCAAATTTTGAATAATACTCTTATTTCGTTTAGTTGAACTTGGTTGATTGTATGAGAAGGGCGTTTTTTATCATCAGGGTTTTTTTATTAAGAAATTTGATTTATCAATTAAAACAATAAAGATTTATTGTTTTAATTGAAGAAAATGTTTTTATTTTTTATAATACACAATTATTTTATAATAAAATCTTTGTCAGAGAATAAAGTATTGTAATCGATTCGTGAATAATGAATTTTATTCTCTCGCAAATTAAAATTCTCGCTCGTGCCTCGCTCGAATTTTAAACTTTTGCTTGAGAATAAACTACTTCATTATTCACTCATTGATTAAACTACTATTAAAATCTAGGTCTCACAAAAACATGCGTTTGACTTTGATAGGTTGATAGGGGCTTTTTTAACTTTTGGCAGATACTCAAGACTATTGATTTGAGCAAAGCATTCAATGGTCATTCAATGTACGCTGTAAGAACAAAGAAGTCCCTCTGCATTCTGTCGACGTTAATAATTTCGACAGTTTGGCTGTTTGCACAAACCGATTGACGACTCAGAGAAAATAATTTGTTTGAAGCTTAATGGATCTGATTTCACCCTAGCAATGTTGGCTGCGATATTTATAAAAAAACAACAAGATCAGCAACAGTGCCACGATGTTGTAGGGAATCTAAATTTGATGTTGAATTTCGACCACCCACCATTCGTATAGCACGCTTGGAAGAGAGTTCAAAAGAGTCAGGCCGGAAAACTCTGCAGCGCCCCAAACTTGACAACAATACACCACAAGAACCAATATAAGACATATATGTGGGATAATTGATATGGAAATATTTTAATCTGTTGAGGAGGCCTAGTTAGTATTTTAAAATGCATGTTTGTTTTTTTTAAAGCTGTTGTAAAAACAATAACATTACTAGTTTTAAAATTGATATAACCAAGAAAATTCTAAAATTTCAATTTACATTGTTTGGTAGGTATTGAAAGACGTTACAAAGTGATACCCAAGGTTAAACTGTTGTTCTTTTATTGCTTTCGAAATTATTTCTCCAAATATATATCAATGTCGTGCATAAAGTTGATATAAATTGCTTAAGTTATATCACGAAATACCTATAACGTTTAACAAATTTAGCTTTTTAGCATCAATCTTTTTCATTTAATGGAGGTAATTGTTGATCTTTTTAGTTTACTTTAATTTTTGTTCAACAATAATTCTATCAATTTATGTTTTCCTTTACTAAACATCAATATCATAAAGCATTTTAATTCAATTTTATTTTTGGAAAGTAATCAATAATGAATGAGTCGTAATTTTTAGCTATTCTAAATAAAAGTTATGCATTTCACTTAATCGTCACGACAGTACATCTAAGATGTTGCTCGTTGCAAGTTAGATGTCGTAACATTAGATAAAGTTTGTTAGTAATACCGTGATATATAAAGCATTCCTGAATTGTTTTATCCAATTAATCAAAAACAATAAATGAATTTAACAACGTAATTCTGTAGAAAATGATGATTCCCATGTTATTATTGTAATTCAAATATTGTAACTAGCTCCATATTGTAAAATACTATAGCATATTAAATAAATAGATAAACATCTGCCATTAAATTTTTGAATTACGAATATAATGCAAGTTTTTATTTATATTTCAATTATTTAGTTGGTTATTTAATTGCAAGAAATGTTTAGTTGATTACGTTGAGCTTCCGTTTTGTCAAATTAGTTAATTATTTAAATAATCTTCGACAGACAAAATATTAATCAAATAATCTTTCTTACAATGCTTCCCTTTAATCGACATGAGCGTACAAAATGCTTTACTTCAATTTGTTAATCATAATTGAAATTTTTTATAATACAATTGGTATTAGTCCCAGTAGAGGAGACAAAAAAAATAAAAAAAAACGTATAAATGACTGTATTAAATTGATTTGTGTATAAGAACAATAGAGATATAAAAGCATACACATTGAGAATTGAGAACAATTTCCTTCCACTGATTCGAATCCTAGTGATAAAAAAGATATTGATTCAAGGCGGTGGTATTTTGAAGTTGAAATTTCATCCTTTCAATCATCTATTGAAATTGAGTTTATCAACTTTAGAAATTTTTGAATGATTCAATTTAAATTCTACTAGTGTATTTTGAAGTCTATTTTACTTCGGTCTAAAAGACCCAAGTATTACAATCTCGAGTCAAATGTCAAAATTATATCCCCACTATTTGGCATTCTTGGCGTTTCAGGACATGACGATTCTAAAAAAGCGAAAAAAAAAATGTTTTTCTGTCTGCCGTTAAAACCGACGAAAACTAGAAAACTACTGGAGCGATATCAAAAATTTTATAAATTTAAAAAAAATTTAAATTTTTATTTCCAGAAATAAGTTTCGTCTATCGTAAGATTCGTAAGAGCCGAAACGGTAATGTGTTCAATAACTACCGTAAGTGTGTCAAAAATAGTATATTACATAACGAGCTTGGAAAGTGAGTAATATCGTGCGAGTGAGAATTCTAGCCGGAAATCTCACGAGCAAACCATAGACACTTTCCACCGAGTTTTGTGCACTATTTTTCCCACGACCATAAGAGTTATTAGACATTATCATTAATAATTTATTTTTTAACATTATTTACAAAATTTATCGTAATATTATTACTTTTACAATTAGTAAATGTTATAGGGCGTGCAATTGCTTGATTCATATTAGATAATGTGTTAGTTTGTTCGATAATATTAGTGTCAGTATTATTCCAGGATTCTTCCAGTCAAATTGTATCCTGGAGTATTCCAGTAGTGGATTTTGAATGAGATTGTGATGAATTTACTGCCTGTAAAATGGTATTTGCAACCTGCATCATGTTTGTTAGGGATTCATCGATGTAGCTTTCTGCCACGGTGGTGGATTTCCATCCACCGTGGCGTTTAAGCTTGGTAATGTCCCCACCTGCGTCTACCAACATCGTTGCCGATGACCGACGAAAACAATGTCCAGTATAGAGTTTTGGGTTTTCCAGGTGCAAGTAGGTGGCTATTTCTCTTGGCACGAAACCAAATTTACTAACGCCTATTGGCTGCTTGGTGCACTTTTTCTCGTGGTAATTTAAAAAGAACCGTTTTTCGTTTGCATCAGATGGTCTCAGCATTGCGTATTTCTTAAAATATTCATAGAACTTGCCAGTAATGGTAAATGAACTTGCTTGTTTCGTTTTGGTATCTCGTATGTGAATTACGGCGCGGCTGGTTTTAAATCTTCCACATCGTCTATCTTTAGTTAAGCTAATTCCTGTTTTCTACATGCTCCAGTGATGCCAACAATTAACGCAACCTGAAAGAGCATTAAAACCAATGATTTGATAATACATTTTTCTTTAAAAGTTACCTTTGTGAACAAATACTTATCCTCTGGAGCTTCATTTTTTAAGTTTTTTAAGAAATTTTTTTTGTAAAGCATCCACCACTTTTGAATAACACGAACAGTTAGCCGTTGGGCAATATCAGGTAGTTGCAGATCAAATATTGTTTTTGTTTATAAAAGTTGAATTAAGTGAAGTATGCATTTACGTTAAAGGAAAAATTATTGTGAGAATTTTTATGAGTGAATCCATTTTTGGTCACTGACGACTAATAGGTTCAGTTGAAAATAGTGAGCTTGTTGTATAGTAAATATCGTTTTTTCCCAAACAAATAATTATGTTTTTAAAAGAATTATTTACGCTAAATGGAGATGTTTTCTAAGAAGTTTTCTGGACTAATAAGAAAAGTTGGATTGGAAAATATCAGATCGTGTTAGTTGTAATTACAGAAAATAAGCACCTAAATGAATGGGATTTCTGAAATGTTTTCTGGACTAGTAGAAAGTATTAGGTATCAATAGATAATTTCTCGTTTTTTAGAAAAGTTGAAATAGTTTTACTTTGAGAAGTTTGCTGAGTTTATATATAATCAGTTACAATTTTTCGGCGACGCTTTTTGTTTTGTGTTAGTTTAGTAATGCATTTTGATCAGAAATAAAATTCTGTTGTTTTGCAAAGAGTTTTATTTTTAATATACCAAAATTAAAAACAATGGTAATCAGAAAAGCTTTTTACCGAAAACTATATAAAAACCCTTAACCAAGACTGAAGTCTTGATATCTCAGAGTCTTTAGATTTCAGCCTCTCCATATTTTTACTGTACGAACCCATTCAATGTCTCTCTTTCATATCATTATTATGATTTGTCATAAACGTATATTAATGTGTCTCCTCTGTTGATTATCAACTGACGATGATATTTCAAATCCTTTTTATGTGTTGGCGAACAATATTATTGGGTCAAAAAATTAAGATAAACGTAAATTTTTCAATATTTTTTTTTGTATCCAAAGTTAAGCATATTTAGTGTTAAATATAATAAATCATAAATTAACGTCTCTGAATATCCGAAGATACCATGCCAACTAGGGATAAGAATGAAATGCAAATTAAGTTTCTTCTAAGTTTCTTTGAAATTTATGAATTTAAACCTTTGATTATTAAAGTCATCAGGGAAAACCCAGGAAGGTAAGGCATTCCAAAGATGAAAGACTCTGTTGAAAAAGTCACGTTGGAAGGTTACTGTTCTGCTACAGTTGCTCTGGTGTGACGCAAAAGGTTTGCAGATTTAGGTGAAATCGTTTTGTTCTCTTCAGAAGTTCGTTCATCTATAAAGTATTTATAAAAAATAGTCAAATCAGCAACATTTCTTCTGTGCTGCAAAGAATCAAGACCGTTAGTAAGACTTGAGTTACCAATGAGTTTAATAGCTCTACGCTGTACAGAATCATGGCAATTTAAACTATACTCAAGTAAGCTCCACCCCATATGTGAGAACAGTATTCCATGCAGGGACGTATAAAAGATTGATAAAAGAAGTTGTTCGCTATTGAAAAACTTACGACATCACCCTAAAAATCTTAACTTTTGAACAGCATTCTTAGCCAGATTAAAAATATGAGAATTCCACTTCATATTATTTTCAATCTCAACTCCTAGAAGTCTGACAGACTCATTCTCCACAAGATTTTTGGGGCCAATGGGTGTATATAATTTAGGTGCTTCATGAAACGCATGAAGCGTACTATGATCAGCAAAACTATGTATAGGATTAACCGTTTAACTTTATTTTAGTAAAAATGCACTGCTTTAAAAATAAATATAATGAATAATCACTTAATTAAATAATAACAATAAACAACAGTTATAAAATATCAGACAAATCTTTTATTTTTCGTGAAGCAACTACTTATTGTTGTTTATTACCTTAATAAGTGCCTTTTAAAATTTAACTAACATTTAGTATTTTGAGTGCTGTATAAATTTGTCATTTAGATAATTACGAAATAAAACAGATTTAAAAAACAACTTCGAAATAAAAACACAGTCGATCATCATTTGAAATAATCACATGATTATTCCATTATTACAAACTTTGATGCTTTTAAGGGACTATACAAATTGGAAGTATTAATTAGATTATTCTGTTAGATAATGATAAAATCTATATACAAATTTTGTAACACTATTGATTAATTACTGCGAGGTAGACCACGACGGCAATGGGAGATGAACATAATAAACGACCTTTAAAAAAATCAAATGTGGTAATTATTACACTGTTGCGAAATCCGAATATTCAAAGTTGATTAGGTTGGCAATGCTCCTACATGAAGCATGAACTTCACAAAAAAAAAATTGATTAGTTTGAATAAGGTTAAGAAAGCTATAGTTTACAACATTATAAAACCTTAGAAAGATTAATGCTCCAATTATCGAACTACATGTTTCTGTATTCTCTTGATCGTGGTATTTATTATATTCTTTTGAATTTGATTTATATCCCTATTCGATATTCGGATTCGATTAAATATATGTGATTAAAACTGGATATCAAGGGAACGTCATCAGCAGTTTTCGATGGGTCATTTCTAATTAACAGTTATATTTACTATTAGAACAATGCTTTAAGTGCTGTTTTTCTCTTCTATATGTGGCTTTAATCATTAAGGAGGCAGTGTATCAATTGGTCAAGGAATATGCCATATGCTTGTTTACTGGCAACTACATTTTAATTTTGTTCCTGAAAATTTTAAAAAAATGGTTTCTCAAATCTCTTATTTTATGTTTATTTCCTTCCTTCATATTATATTTTTTTTTTATTTTTAATTGTAAAATCCTTCATATTGTCGTGAAATATTGGCCTATGCATATATTATTACGTGATAGGGATTTTAGTTATCCATGCAAAAATGAAATTTTTTTAGGATCTAGGTCTTAAAAGGTTGCTATGTGTAAGTTGTGACACATATTGTAATTCCTATTACACAACAAATTCTATTTAAAAAATAGTTGATGAAAATGAAAATTATTATTTGTTATCTAGATTTTAAAATGTGTTATCCAATTGTTTACATGCTCTTTTAGCTTGTCTTGTTATTTTCGAAGCTCTGGTAAAACGCACACTATCGATTTTTCTTGTAAATTACTGATTGTTTTCATCTTTAGTCCAGTCACTACTCACTAGTGTCCTCTTTAACTTCGAAAATAAATGGTTGGTTCTTATAATAATTGAAACCTACACGTTTTTTATTCGTAACATTTTAAAAAATTAAATCGAGTAATTAATTTATCATGTGACTCGAAAGTCGAAACTATTCTCTATCTTCAATAAACGTTGCATTTTCGTTAATATTTAATCTATAATATTTACTATATTTTAGACATTGTTTGTGTAACGCGCCAATTTATTTTACATTATATTTAGACTTGTTATCTTTCAACTTAATAGTTTCAATTATTAGATCGTTTTAGGGTATTGACAACGATTCGGTTTATAGATAGCCTTTGATAAATGAAAAATACGGCTTCAAGTAGAATTTTTATAAATATAGACCAAAATAGACCAAATTAAAAAGGGTCGAGTCAAAATGTCGCAAAATTTTGCTGAACTTGACTGAAATTGCCTTTTAAAAAGTTCATTTACTAATAAAATATTTGATATTTAACATAAAAAAAAAATCTGAATCTAAAAATCGCCATTTTTATATTTTTTCTTCAGAACAAAAAAAACTGATTCCCGACAGTCATATGCACAACGAATTTTATCTCTAAAACAAAAAATGATGCTAGTCCTAAACTTTCACAAGTTGTTAGATATAAAATAAGCTTCAATTTAGTTTAAAAAAAAAAAAAAAAAAAGTTAATGCCATCTTTTTTTCAATTACACCATTTTTTTCTTATGTTACACTGTTAAAAATTATTTCAAAAAATTAACAGTGTACATTTTTAGAAACTTTGTTCTAATACCTATTCAACGACATATCATTTATGAAAATCGATTGAGTAGTTTTTCTACAATCGCTCGTCAAAATTCACTCACATCACAAAATAACAAAAATTGAGGGGCACCCTGTGAAGACCCCTGGTCGAAAAAAAAAATTCTAAGAGAACTTGTATTTTTTATTTATCAAAGACTATCTATAAACAAAAAATAATCAAAATTAAAAGGGGTCAAGTCAAAACGATGTTGAATCTTCGTGAAATTGCTCATATGTATATTGTTAAACAACACGTGGAAATTAAAAAAAAAACTTTGAAAAACAATGAATTAATAAATTTCACAAACTACGCAAACTGTAACACTTTCTTATTAAAGGTGATCAACATTCAGAATTTGATAAAATATTTGTGTTTTGGTACTATAAAATAATATTGCCAAATCAGTGAATTTTTTACTGATTATTTTGTAATTTTGATCAGGCTTAGTATCCTAGAAACAACAATAGTAAGTAATCAAACAACAGTATTCTCATCTTTAGTTGTTATGATACAATACAATTTTGTCCACTTAAAATCACCAATGCAATTAGTATTTTGTACGGGTTTTTTTATTTCCAACTGTTTTGAATCGTTTTTATTGAGACATTCAAGATATAAATATATATTTTTATCAATTATTGATAACAAAATATAAACACCGTTAAAATATATAATTTCTTTTAGTATAGTTTTTAATTGTGTTCAAATAACATTTGAAGTAATTTTCTGCTAAAATATTAATGTAAATTCTCTTAATTAAATTAACAATAATTCATGCGCTCTATATTGGCTGAAGAGCTATAAATGCAACTATTTTGTATTTAGAACAAATAAAAATAGATATACTAAACTAAAAATATAATAAAAAAGTAAACCATTAATATTTTTAAGGAATTTAAAAAATTTTTAAAATAAAGTTAAAAGTGTGACATTCATTATTCATTCAATCATTATTGTAGTAGTTTTGTACTTTTTTTAAAAACCATTTTTATTATTATTTCTGTATAATTGTGGTTTATTTTATAAATATCTTGAAACATTTCTAGTGATATTAAATTTGTGATTATTTTGTAGTATTAAACAACTGTTAACTATGAGTTTTTACAATCGAAAAAAAGCAGGTATGCAAATGAAGATTTATTATTTGAAATTAAGTTTTGACAATAACTGGTATCTTATTAATTGGAATAATATTTGTGCTTTGCATAATGTTCTAATATAACGTGTTACACTTGACGTAAAAATAACATTATCAATTCACAGGTACATTGAATGTAATCTGCAAAATTTTGTATGGTTAAAATAAATTGCCGTTTTGTTCAAAGTTTTTGTGATTATTGGAATTTTCTGTTTGTTATTTTTAATTGCTCTAATTAAAATAGCGTGTTAACTTTTGATTCCGTTTTCAAATATAACTAAGAAAATCCAAAAATCAAAGTGATAATGGCAAACTGAAACTATATTTATAACTTACCCATAATTGGTCTTAACGCATGTTTCATTTTCTACGGAACTTCTATGAATAGAGTTCATCTGCCAGCGTCCCTAAGATATCATCAACTTGATGGTGATATGTTCATATTTGTCTGTAAATCAGGGTTGCGTAAAAATCTGATATATTTACAAAAATTCATTTGAATTAAATCATTTTATTTTATTTTTCTCAAAATGGAAATATATCTCCAAAATATATGCTTTCAAAGCTTAATATAAGTCAGTAGATGTGAATACATGCTATTGACATTCAAGCTAACGTGTGTATCACATACCACTGGCAATAGCAAAGAGATATCACTAGCTGGCGGATGAGCTCCATTCAGTCAACGGTAGTACCCTCAGTCTTAGCTATGGAGTTTGCCTTGATGATTCCACCTTATTGCTTAATCGAAGAATCGAGCCTTCATATGACTCTGTGTATGGTTTTTATCATTTTTTTTTAATAAAAAGTGTTGTGTAGTAGGAATTACAAAATGTGTCACAACAACACAT
The DNA here is from genome assembly GCA_963693315.1 of Diogma glabrata. Taxonomy (NCBI): domain Eukaryota; kingdom Metazoa; phylum Arthropoda; class Insecta; order Diptera; family Cylindrotomidae; genus Diogma; species Diogma glabrata. Next base: position 459,715,501 of record OY856186.1, on the reverse strand, counting down.
AGATACCTCTTAAGACCTAGGTCCCACAACAACATGCGTCTTAAGGTATTGATGGACGCTTTTGTTAAATCTTTGTGGATTGAAGGCACTCAAAACTATTGATTCGGGCAAAGCATTCCATTTGTACGATGTACGCACAAAAAAATCTCTTTTGCATTTTATTACTATGACAGTGAGTAATCTCGACAGTCCGAATACCTGCACAAACCGATTGACGAGTCAAACGGGAAAAAACATATGTCTGAGGCATTATGGACCTGATTTCATTCGAGCACTGCTGGTGACGATGTTTATAAAAAACAACGAGATCAGCAACAGTGCGACGATGTTGTAGGGAATAAAGATTTAATGTTAAATTTCGATCAATAACAATTCGTATAGCTCGCTTTTGAACAGAGTCCAAAAGAGCTAGGATAGTAACAGATGCAGCGCCTCAATCTTGACAATAATATTCCATACAGGAACGAATATAGGACTTATAAATGTGGAGTAATTGATGCGAAGTAAAATATTTTTTAAATCTATTGAAGAGGCAGAGTTTTCTTGACGCGCTTTTTGCCATGGCCATTACATTTTCGTTCCAGAGTTAAGGAAGGAAGTGCGTCACTTGATTAAGGAATATGCCACTAGCTGGGTAATTGGCAACCACGTTTTAGTTTTGTTCATGCAAATTGTTAATAAAATTTGTTGTTAACCTTTTATTTTATTTTTATTTCCGTTATCCTATAATGAAATATTGGCCTATGTAATATTTTATATGTGATAGATTTATTGTTTAGTTATTCCTTCTATAAAAAAAATATAAAAAAAAACAAAAAAAAAAGATTTGCGTTCATCAACACCTTAAAACGCATGTTGTTGTGTGACCCTGGTCTTAAAAGGTTTTTATGTATTTTTGTGGCACAATTTCTACTACACAACACATTTTATTAAAAAAAAAAAATAGGCAGGGAAGGACAGAAGTAACGGAAGATGTTAAAATTATGAAGTCCAAATAACTCCAGAGACACTGAAGTCTAGATTATTAGACTTTAGGTTGTTGATTCAACGGTGATCAAAGTTTTACTTATCAAATGCCGATTCTAAATTAAAGTACTCTAATACAGCTTTAGAGTAGTGTTAGCGATCTCCATTTTATGCTGCGTAAAGTTTCTTGAACATGTAGATAACTGTAATTATTTATTGTTTCTACACTGAGAAAAAAATGTATGTAAAATCAACGAAAATCTCTGTTGATTCAACATACATTTCAATCGGTTTTGATCCTACAAATCGTTCGTTAAATTCAACAACTCATGTCTGTTGATTTAATTTTACCAACGATTTTCAAAGGACAGTAAGTAAATTTAACGAACATGTTTGTTGATAATTACGAACAAAACACACAATCTGTTTGTTAAAATAACGTATACGTTTGTTGAATATATAGTAACAAACACCATTTACATCGGTCCAATATTAATCTGAAAAATAAAACTAGCAAAAATAATAACACGAATTTGTACTGATACTCCTTATAAGACTTTTATTTATTTCACAAAATAATAACGTAAATAAACTGTAATAATAATGAAACAAAATAATAACATACAAAATAATAATTAATAATAATGTTGATGGCTAAAATGTGTAAGTTAAGTGATTGCATAAAACATCCATAGTCCAGTGAAGTTTTGGAATTCTGATTTAAAATATATTATTACTAAATGTACTTCGTTTTCGCAAATTTTTTTTAACATTCTTTTTTAAAAACTAAATTCATATTTAATTTTATCTTATAATATTCTAATTAATTAATTAATTGAAAACGTTAAAATTTCTTAAATATTGCATTTAATTTACATTACACAATTCACTTTATAAATAACCTGACACATTTTATTTTAAAATTTGACCTAGTTTTATTTAACACAATTTAATTTTTATACACTTTACTAACTCCATCAAAATTAACTAACAAATAATGAAAATGGCTACTATACTCTGCATTCTGCAAATGGTTTCATTCTTTGTTTTCATATGTTTTATTCAACAACGAAAATCAACGTACAGTTCGTAAATGTCGTTAAAAATGTTTAACAAACATGTTTGTTGAAAATTAAAAATTAACAGATATGTCTGTTGAAACCCTCTAATTCAAACAACATGTCGTTTAAATAAATTCAACAGACAAATGTTTGTTGAATTTTACCTACATATTTTTTTGAGTGTAGAATAACTTTTGGAATAATTTCAAGCTTTTTATACAAGTTTGTCAATGTTTCCAATGGTGACTTTATTAATGGAGTTTTATAACTGTAAGCGAACTTCTTTGTTTTTTTTTAATTGCTTGCAGGTATAACGTTAATCATGTTATTGGGTATTGTAGATATAAAACATTCTGCATTGTGACCCTTGTCTGAGTACTCTCATTTTAGGTTTGGAGTTGCGAAAATGAAAGAACATTTGATAATATCGGCTGAATATCCTACGGCTTTCAGCCGATAACGTGGTCACTATGATTGTTTCTAAGTTTATTTGATTTTTGACTTAATCTTTCACCAATTTGATAGTTATGTTGACTGTTGTGTACTGGTGTAAGAATGAACTAAAACCCCTCGACTTTACAATTAAAAACCACTATATTTTCAATATTGATTGTAACGTAACATATCTTATATTCAGATTTTACGCGATGTTTATTTTCAGTTAGTTGAATTTTCACAAAATTTTTTAAAATTTCTTCAATTGTTTTAAAAAATAAATTTTTTTTTAAAAACTGAAGTTGATTTAAATCTGGTTTAAATTAAAATGATTAATTGTTTTAAGAAAGGCAAACGCATAAACTGACATCAGTAAACATTTCAAAAACTACATTTTTCAGTTTAAACTATTACAATTTACAAGCCGCTGTAATTTTGTATTTCTTTACCTACCATGAGCATCTGTTTATTAGATTTAACCAATGTAGAAACATGGAATAATTATATTTCTTCTATATACATTCACGCATGGAGGGATCAGCTTTTGTCAGAGTTTAAAACGCTCTTTATATCACTCCTGTACACTTTTATTTTTGGAGCGAGCAACTTAAAAAAAAAATATAACATTCCCAAATAAAAATTGATTGTTTTACTCCTAAATTGAAATAAATTTTTTTTTCATTTGCTCACTCACTTAAATTTTGTTTAACATTTGATGCTTTCCTTCCCCAAGCAGAAATTTGTCAGGCCTCAAATAAGGTTCTGATGAGTGTAAGTGAGTGTAACGCTTTTGCCCTATCAGGTCCAGATTAGGATAACCGTATCAGATCCTGATTTGGATAGCTGGACCAGACCCTGATATAAATATGTATGATATTAAATATATAAATTAAATATAACAAATTAAATTTAATTAAAACAAAATAAAATTAAAAAGTTACAATTGAAAAAATTTAAAACATACAATACCTTAATCACTATTATTATAATCTTTCAACCGAGAAGCGATAACTAAACCATTTATTAATAAAATCTTGAATTTTAATTGGTTAATGGCCATTCTCTACTAGTTGGGATTTGTCTCCCATATTCGTAGATCCATAATGTTCATCATTCAATGTCAATTTGGTTAAATGGTTAACCATAAACTCTGATCAGAAGGGCGCCAGTGCGATTTCCAAACCGACCGGAGTTGAGGTAAAACATTTGTTACGGATCTTTCGCTTTTCAAAGTAATTTTTTATTCTATTCCATTGAATACATTTATTTCTAGTGACTTAAGACGCAATTAGACTATAGACTTAGACTAGGGTTCTGCAACCCTGCAATATTTCTGCAATGGTAGTGAGTAAAATATTCATTGCAGAAAAGTTTGGCAATGAACTCATTGCAAAACATTGCAATGACTCATTGCAATGTTTTGCAATGAGATCATTGCAAAACTTTTCTGCAATGAATATTTTACACACTACCATTGCACGACTATTGCAGAGTTCTGAAATAGTCTAATTGCGGCTTTATAATTCTAAACTACATAATGTTTAGATCCATTGCTATCGTATAGATAACAATCTTAATAAAATCTTGAATATGCAAGTATTGTTATGAAAATAAATAATAAGGATGACGAAAAAGTATTAATTTTCTTTTTCTGGAATACGGAATGAAAAAAAATAAAATCGTTAGCTTGAGACTAGTTTAGCTTGAGAATTTTGAGGAGTCAAAAAAAATAAAATTGTAAACCCTAGTTTTTGTTGATATGTAAGTTTTTTTAGTTTTAGATCCAGGTGGTGTGACTCCAGCGTACTCTAGTCCCTGCTGTTTGCATCTGAGCTAACGTGAGAAATTATTTACCGTTTGGTAATAGCAGTGAGATATTACTAGCCAAAGTGATATCTTCCCTCTCTAAATCTTAGTTATAGAATATTCCTTAATGTTGGCACCCTATTGCTTGTTTGATAAAACGAACCTTGATACAGTTCTGTCAGTCAATAAATCCTTGAGGATAGTGCTTAACACGATCCAGGTGTGCTTAACACGATCCGATTGTATAGCACTAGCTGGATTATTAGTAACACAATTTTCATTTTGTTCCTCCAAATTTTTAAAAAAAAATTGCGTTTTGCTCTTATTTTATTTTTATTGCCTCCACCATATCATGAAATATCGTTCTATATTATATTTTATTATGTGATATTATGATTTATTGTTTAGTAATCCATTCTTGAACAAAATAAAAACTAAAAAATATTTGTTGGACCAAGGATTTTATGTGTTGTGGCACATATTGTAGTTCCTATTACACAACACATTTTATAAAAATATAACTCAGATAGTGAGCAATACTTGCACTTGACCGATTTCTCCAATATGTATTAGTAAACAGTTTCAACGTATGACGTACAATGTACACATTCACTAATTGAGATGGTTTGTGCTCTTTTTGTGTATAGTTTCTGAAAATAACCGTCAGGCTACGTTTTCTAATGACGTTATTAATATTTTAAATCGCTTACTATTTATTTTAAAACGCAATTATAATTATCTGTCTGTGCCTATCAATAGATAATACATTATTACGATTAATATTTTAAAATAAACAAAATTAGAATTTTCAAATTTTGTATATTTTTACGAATGGTTTACACCATTGAACGAAAAAAACTTAATGAGAAATATCGTTTTCTATTCGAACCTATCAAAAGATCTAATTGTTGTTAAAACTATTTAGAAAAATGTTAATAGCATTCATGGAAAGCAACTAAAATTATATATTTGACTAATGAGTATATGCATTAATTAACCAATTTGTTACTTAAGATTGAATTTGTAAATATTCACAATAACTAAATTCTCGTATACAATTAATCATTTTAGTATATTGAGTTATCAGTTTATTATATATATTAAGCTATCCTAAATGTTATTTAGATAATTTTCTTCTTTATGATGTTAATCTTAGTGTTTATTTTGATATCAAAATATTTTGGAGCATATTCATTTTAAACACATCACTACCAATTAAAACCAATTAGGAACAACATAAAATTGATTTACGCAAGTTGTTAAGTGAAAATATTGCATGTTACATATTGTATGACTGGCGATTTCTGATGCTTATCTTGTCCGTTTAAAATATATATGAATATATAAAGGTTAATTTCATTACTAAACACGAGTTTTTGCCAACCAATACTATAAAAATATTTTCAAGAATAAAATAAAACGAGAATAGGTAAACGGGGTAATAAATTTAATTTATGGAATTAAAATCAAAATTAACAAGTGTAAACGAAAGTTTATACATTAGCATCTCTAATTTAGTAATTTAAAAGAAATTAACAAAGGAAATCATCGTTCATTCACAGTGGGCTATAATGACAGACACGGAACATAAATAATTTTACACTGAGGCAAATAACGTTATATATTTGTGCAGATTCATAAGGTGGTTTGATAGGCAAATAAAAAAACTGAATGGTAGTAGCAAAGTATGTAAAAACCATGACTCATTTAAAACGTTTTTAAGAAGTAGTATAATCAATAAAAAGAAACATGATTCGGTTATTGAAAACTTCTCTCGTGCTGCAAAATGGTTATCAACAATAAAACCAAGGTCCCACAACAACATGCGTTCTAAGGTGTTTTTGGACGCACATGTTTAATTTTTTGTATTTTTTAAAGATCTAAAGATATTATCCATTAAATGCATATACATTTAATGCTATGTCGGAATCAATAGTTTCAGGTGGCTTTAATTCACTCACAAAAGTTGAAAAAAGCGATCAACACTTCAAGAACGCATGTTGTTGTTATTCGAATTTGTCAATAAGAAGTCTGCGAATGTGGAGGAAATTTTTTAAATGTTATACATATTTAATTTTTTCGACTAAGGTTGATATTTTGTTTGTTAACTTTATATTATGTATACCTTTATTAAGTTCGCTTAATACGATTAATTAAACTCGTTCTAGATTTTGGAAAGTTTAAGTTTATTTTAATAATTTTCTCCAATTTAGTATCTCAAAATAAGTAATATCTTGGTTTAGTTGTTTTTAAATAATAATAATAAGCAAACAATTGTTTTCCACATTTTGACACAACCACGATGGGCCTGGAATTCGTTAAAAACAAGTATCTCGATTTCTATGAAAAAGTAGTAAGTATCAAAAAATTTTTACACAAACACATAATTACTTATCTCGTTATCAACACTAATTGTTGTTTTCCATCTCACTTTCCTTTTTTCCAACTTTTCTATCTCTCTTACACATCAATTAAAAGCAAATCTTTACAAAATACGATAAATAATAAATGAAATTATTTAGTGTGAAGTATTTTATTTTTTTAAATTCTGTTTTGTATTCTTCATATGATAAACAAATTTTATGTATTTAAATTTTTTGATTATAAAGTGCCATAATAAAGTGTTATGAGTTCTGAATAAAAAGAAGTGCTGATTAGTGAATAGACAAAATATTAATTTTCAAAATAAATTAAATATTTGATTTGTAGAAGATAGTTTTCATCTGAACAAAAAACATAAATAAAACAATTTAACATGATTAATGATTCATTTCGATTTTCTTGTAAATAAACACTTAACTGTTTTAATAGCTTATTTAATTTTGCATAATCTCTTTTTGTTTTAGCTGATGATGATTCTGATTCAAGTCCACATGACTTTGATGGCGGAAGTATAGATTTAGAATATGGGCATGTTGGCAGTTCAAGTGAATTAGGGTCGCATTTAAATATAGGACATCATTCTTTTACACAAATGCAGGTAATTTATTGAGTTTATAAAAATAGTCAAAAAAAATAATGATTTATAAATTATTATTATAGGGCGATTTAGATAGGCAGCGATTACTTGGCGATCGACCGCGTGCTAGAGTCTATGAAAGTGTAATTGAAAATGGACTAGAAGGGATGGTACATCAACAACGGTGAGTAATTTATGCGAACACACTTTGAAAATTTTAACGTTAAATGCTATTTTCATATATATATTTTTTTTTCAAAGAATCTACCTTGAGTTCTTTTGTATGCATATTTGTTAAAATTTGATATTTTCTTTATTTACACATCTCAGCAATGATATAGATTACCTAGATAATTTGTAATTTTATCTTATTTTTCATACGTTTTTTTTAATTTGAAATATTAACAGTATCTCTTTATAAACAGAAAATGTAACCTTTTAAGAATAAGTATTAAGGTTTTAATCAATGATCGTTTTGTGTACAATTTAGAAGTTAGCTAAACTATAGATCTTCTTGTTGGCTGAGTGGTGTTCTTTAGTTCCTACCCGAGTAAGAAAAAGTTAAGGGGCCTTCGCCATAGCTTTTAGGGGTTGGGCCAGGCTTGGTCCAAGTCTGACAAATAAGACTTGGGCCAGGTCTACCAAACCAATTTTTTTCCAGACCTCCTTTAAATGTGTGGAAAGCGGTGGTGGAAAGACTAACATATATAAAAACAAAGATAACCATAAAATGATTACAATACATTAGACTGGTTAATAACCCGTAATATAATAAAGTGAACCTTGGTTCAGTCTAGGCATTTACAACTGGCCCAGACTGCAACAAAAGCTAACTAGCCAAGGCTTAGCTCGCCTACACTGACCCAAGATTGGTCTGTTGTTTAACATTGGCAGTTCCTACATGGGTATTAAACTATTTTGTAAGCTTAGCTTTCCAATTTTAAAATGTTCTAAAAGAATAGTATTTTTGATTTTAGTAATCACAAACATTCCATTTAAGTATCGACATTGTAAGGCTGGCATAAAGGCTTGCATAGTTATGTTTAACATGTTGGATGTCTAATAATTTGTATATGCTAAATTATATTACATAATTGTATTATTTAAATTATGAATTAAAATGTTAAAACTTAGAATGATGGAAGGACTTAGTTTCCTTTGTGCAACACAATTTTTAAACACATTTTTTTATTTTGTAGCCGATGAGCTTTAGTTTGACTGTAACTAACAGTCACAGTTTTTAGAAGATACTTTACAATGTTTAGAGCTTCGTTCGACTACACCAACACTTAAGTCACAAAAAAAGGTGGTACTGTTCAAGAATACGAAATTGCTTTGAATAAGAATTATTATTTTGTAATATCTTTTTCATATAAGATTGCGACTTTACACTTTACTCTGGTTGCTATAAATTATCCTCATGACTTTATATATCAATTTAGTAAAATAAAACTTTCTATATATGTATTTTTCCAAATCAAACAGTTAAAAGAAAATTTAACTTTTGAAAATTTTTGTGTGTTCTATAATGGTATTTTCCCAAAAAACTCCCTCCGCCAGATGTCTTATGCCTTCATGCATTTCAAACAACGTAATGAAGTCAATTCTAGTCAATACGAGTAAACATAGCTAAATAATAAATACAACAATTTTTCGCAATCCTGTGCATGTTTTTCTGAAACCAAAACTACAATGAAAAAAATTTCGTGTGAATCGAATGTTCCCTTTTACACAGATTTTGATATTTGGTTCTCCTTCCTTTAATAACAAAACTTGAAGGCAAAACAGCCGGATTAAATTTCAATGTGACTGAATATTTGGCTGGTCATAAATATGGTTGTCGTGACTTAATTTTGATCCCCTGAATAGGATCTTGATGAAACTTTGGTATATGATTCGGGTTCACTTCACACGGCTCGTCGTGGGGGCCCCCTTTATTCGTACAACAGAATTTATGTCTGCTGGGATTCGAAACCTTTCTTTAATGAACTAATTTTGATGAAACTTTTGCAAAAGATGGAGATTTTATATGAGAAGGGAGTGATAACCTTTTAAGCGATAATGGGCAAGTTATAATTAGAACTACGCAAATCTATAACAATAGTTAACTATTAGTTGCAGTATTTGATGGATGTCAGCGTCGCCAATATATTTTACTCTTTACTTAGCAAAGCTTTAAAAATAGGTTGAAGAACTTTCGTTCGTAAGAGCGCCAAAATAGAAAATGCGAGGAGATGGCATGCGAAACAAAGTACACGAATAAATAATTTAAGTTTAACAAATTGAAACTCTGAAAAAGGCCAATAATTGTATCTTTCGCTATTTAAATTGAAGAGGGCACGCTATTAGTAAGCTTAACAACATTTTAAATGCGTGGTAGTATCTATTTATTTACCAAGGGCGTTATAGAGATTACGACGTGATCCATCACGAGGACATCTGATCCGAGCATTGGACGTCGCTTGATAGGCGTTGTAACCCAGTAATGCCAGTGGTGATTAACAAGATTTTATCCTTCACTTATTAAACTAACAATCTAAGCTAAAATAAAGCTTACTTATAAAACTTACTAAATATATTTACTTAAAAGTTAATATTAAGCTAAAAATGAAGCTTCCGGACATAGTCACGAAAGAAGAATTAGATGCAGCACTGTATAATCTTAAAATTAACAAAGCATTTTGCATCGAAGATATAACATCCCAAATAATGAAATATAGTGAAACTATCCTTAGAGTTATCATTTTAAATCACAGTCAAAATCTTTAATTTTAGTTAAAAATTGATTGCAAATTATAAACGATTTTCGGCCGGGGTCGTAATGTCGTAATACCAAGGCTGAAGCCGGGTAGTCACATACAACAGAAACAGGATTTCATAAAAATTTTTGTGCATGTCTGTGTGTGGGTGGGTGTGTAATTGTAGGCTACAGTAGGGATAAACACGTGGAAAAAAAACCCTTTTGACCGGAAGTGACAAACCGGAAGTTGGTATGCAGAAATATTGGAAACTACACTAAAACCTTATATACTAAGTTTCAGTAAGATCATAGTCCGGGATTAGAAGTTATTCAAGATTTAAAGTTACAGGAGGACCCCCCGCCATTTTGTCCAAATTTGAAATGAATCCAGATCTTCCATTTTCAAGTGAACCTGTATCATTTGCCAAAGTTTCATCAAGATCCTATGCAGAAAGTCCACCCACCCACGCACACACAGCCGTACACCAAAATTTTTATTGGCTGTTTAGATAGAGGATGGTCCAAAACAAAAGAAAAAACAAAATTTGGGTTTTTTTTTTATTAATTAGTTAGACATGTTTAGCACACTAAATATGAAATATTCATAACTTAGACTCTTTGAATATCCGAAGATACCATGTCAACTATGAAGGAAGGAGATGAGGAAAATGGAAGGAATGGGGATATACGGATAACTATACTAATTGTTTTAAATGATGATTTTCTTTAAATGCTTGAGGGGAAAATTCATCGGGAAATACAGAGGAAGGCATTGAGTTCCACAATTTGGCCACTCTATTAAAATAGTCGTTCTGGAAGGACACAGTTCTACAACGAGGCATTTGTACTACAAATGGATGGGATAACTCGGCAGCTCTTGTTTGTCGATTATACTGCGCACACGATGGAAGGATATTTTGAATTTCCTAAGAGGAGAATTCGCTAAAGTTATATTTATAGTAGATTGACAATTCAGCCACATTTCTTCTGTGCTGAAGTGAATCAAGCTGGTCCGTTAGTTCGGTATTACCAATCAACCGTATTGCTTTTCTCTGTACAGAGTCTAGACATTTTATTGTTGACTGACAAGCACCTCCCCAAACATGGCAGCAGTACTCCATACATGGACGAATAAAGGACTTGAAGATTAGCAACATTAATTAATAATTTTTGCATTGCAGATTGAACATATGTTTATTCCATTTCAGGTTATTTTGAATATCCACCCCAAGAAGTCTAACTGATTCAACCTCACGCAATTCCTCATGGTTTATTTTAATAGGGAAATTTTTATGTCGCTCTATTCGTGAAAGACGGCATAGTTTGGTTTTGGTTGGATTAAATGAAACAAGATCACGATCACCCCATTTCATTATACGCTCCAGATCTTTGTTGATAGAATCAATTAGCAGCTCTCTATCAGTGGTAACTGCATTATGAGATCGAAATTTAGGAGATGCATGTGATGCATGCAATGTGCTGTCATCAGCAAAATTATGGATTGGGTGCACAGTGGAATAAGTCATTAATGCAGGGGTGCCCAGAAATCATGGAAGACATGGCCAAAAATTTACAAGAACAAGAATGACTGGCCGCACGAAAAAAAAATAAATAAACAGTATAAATTATGTTAAGATTCTTTATTCAAATTAAGTCGCGAACATTAAATTCTTATGTAGTATTACTAATTCTTAGTCCGTTTTTCAAATTAATGTCAGTTAGTCTATTTCTATAGGAGTTTGTTAGGAATATTTAAGTTTGAATTTAGTACGTACCAAAATATTGTACTTTTTTAAACGGAACTCATTATTATTGTGGTATTTGCTATTTTTATAATATTTTTACTGGCCGCACCAAATCATAAAACTGGCCGCATGCGGCCAGATGGCCGCAGTTTGGGCACCGCTGCATTAATGTATAGAAGAAACAAGTTTGGTGAGAGTGCAGAACCTTGGCGAACCCCAGCATTGGTTGTGAAAATATTGGATGTGATACCATCTAAATTAACATGAAATTGGCGACCTGTAAGAAAACTATGAATCCATGAGACAGTAAGATGGTCTATGCCATAAGATTTTAATTTAGCTATGAGATTTTTATGCCACACTTTATCAAATGCTTTAGAAATGTCAAGTGAAATACTGAATGTTTCTCCCTGGTTTTCCAGCGATTTGTTCCAGAGATGGGATACGTAGGCTAACAGATCACCTGTTGCATGACTTCTACGAAAACCATACTGTTTATCATCAATAATTCGCGACATCTTCAAATAATCTATTAAATTGTAGTTAACATATTTTTCAAATATTTTAGCTGAAACCGACAGAATTGCAATTGATCTATAATTGTTAGGGTCTATCTTACTGCCTTTCTTTGATATGGTTAAACGCTGGCCAGCTTTCAAGAATCGGGATATATTCCGGTTTTATAAGATAAATAGAAAATGTTTGTTAAAATTGGAGCTACTTGCCTAACAAAGTTTTTAAGAATGAGGGGTGGAATACCGTCGGGGCCAGCAGATTTGTTGATATTGATAGAAAGAAGCATTTTCCCTACAATATTGCAACGAAAAATAATTGGTTTCATTTTCGTTACAACTGGGGAAATGAGTAGGAGAATGGGTGGGTTCAACTATGTTTGAGTTTTCTGCGATAATACGACCCAAAAGATCCGCCTTCTCTTTCGAGTCGCTCACAGGAATGATCTTCAGAACTAAAGTTGGAATAGAGGATCGAGTAAAATTGCTCTGGACTGATTTAACTGCCTGAAAGAAACTACGTGAGCCAGATGGGTGCTCGGTGAATTTCTTTGCCTTCTTCTGGATAAACCCGTCTTTGTCCAAGTCTATTTGAATTTACTAATATTTCTGGCTTTCTTAAAGGCGCTATGGGTTTCAGGTGTTTTATTAGCGTTATGCTTCTTAAATGCTTTGCGTTTATTCCTCACTGCCTCATCAACATCCCGCGTGAACCAAGGCTCAGTTTTAGGACTGATTAATCGATTTGGAATAAACCGCCGCATTCCGTCTTTAATGATGTGCTAGGATCTTGATCAATACACCAAATAGTTTTCCAAGGTGTTTCACCATAAAAGTTTCTCAGTCCCTCCCAGTCAGCGCGCTTATAGTTCTAAATGCGACGAGGATTTGCTTTAAGTTGTGTCGGTGATGTAAATTGCACTATTGCTGATATTAGTAAATCGTCCGATGTTCCGAGGGGTTGTTCAACTTTTGTCTTCGTAGTATCTGGTTCGTTTGTCAAAAACAGATCCAGCAAATTATTGTTATGATGTGAATGGTCTGCGATTTTAGTGGGACACTCTATCATTTGCGTCAAACCGTGATAATCTGCGAGTATCAGTTCAGTATTCAGTTCAGTATCAGTATATATATTGCTGCATGATAGTTTCCACATGGTCAATTTAATAAGTTATTAATTATTAAGCCCATGTTACGTACATTTCCCACAAATTCTATAGTTTGACCATTAATAAAGAGTTGAGGTGGACCAAATCTAGACAACCAATTCTTATTTAGAGTTAAAATGATTGCCTTTGATTTCATAGGATTTATTTGAATAAAATTATTTTAAGCCCACTATGACATGATTTCCAAATCTCGGTTGATATTATTTACGCGGGAATCAATATTGTGACGCAACTGTGAGTTGTAGATCATCAGCCAAAAGATGATGCATCGTCCTCAAAGATAAGTGTATGTCATTTATAAAAAGTGAAAACAATAGAGGACATTCATTATTTTTTCTAAAATTTTAGAAAGACAAGACAATATGCTAATTGGTCGAAAATCAGTTACCAACATAGGTTTGGGAATTTTTTGCACGGGTGTGATATATGCCGTTTACCAAATCAAAGGGAAGACCGATTTGGTTATTGAATCATTTATAATGAGTCAAATAATTCGAAATAATAGGTAACAGCATATTAATAAAGCGGATTGGAACTCCAATTGCGCCAGAATTAATATTTTTAATACAGTTTGAGACCTCATAATCCGTAACGTTCCGAAAATAAAAACGACTTTTACAGCCGTTTGCCGAAAAAATACATTGTTAGAAAAACATACATTGTTTTTAATTTTAATTTGAATGTTACGAAACGGTTTAATTTCTTATAAATTGAAAATCCAAAAATTCAACTGTCAATTGAAATTTAAAACCCTAAAAACTAAACAAAGTCATTTCCTTTGAACATTAAAATTAAATTTTAATAAATTTTTACAGACCCTATAGATTACAAATCTTTTTAAATTATTTATTGAATTTATCTGTATTATATTGTTACGTTTTTCTCAACCTTCCTTCGAATTTGCCTAACTCACAATTCGATAAACGTAATTCCCAATCTCTTTCTGAGTTCGATCACTGATTAGTAAGCAAACACGCCAGGTTTTATTAAGTATTCAACTCCTTAATTGTTCCACAACAACAGGGAACAATACAGCAAACAATATTCCTAACTAGAATATTCCTTCAACAGCTTCAGAAACTCCAACGGTTTATTGTAGAAATTTCCAGTAACACAACGTTCAAAATAATACACAAATTATTTCTACTTAATAACACTTATAACTTTATTACACAAAAACTGATTTAAAAATCACTTTTATAATTATAACTTTACTATCGCAGGTTTAAAATAACACTAATTTTACATTTAATTTCACTTTACTGTCGCAGGTCTTAAATAAAACTAACTCTAACTACAACAGGTAATTTGCTTATATACAATTCTGCATAGCTCTCGACCATTTTAGCTCAAGGTTCCTAAAGAGTGATCTAGATTCTAGATCACTCTTTAGAAACCTTGAGAAAATATTAGAATATTCGATTATTTTACGTTATGTTGATTTGATTCATAAAATCATTTATTTTATATTGACAATGACCCTAATTCTAAGAACAGGACAGCAACAACAACATTATTCATTTCATTCATTTTCTGTTGTGGTTTGTTGATTTTATTTTCCTGGAAGTGACCGTAATCGTCTAGATCTTTCTGTAATCGTCTAGAATTTTCTGTACTCGTAAAAATGTTATAAAAACATATTCATATATTCATTTTTGGATATAACTCGTTTTGTACTTAATCATAAACTCAAAATTAATTTTTTTAAAAACAAAAGAGTTAAAATTTATAGCGCAGATACTTTTTTAAATATTTCTTATAGGTATAAACATATTTATGAAACCTGGGAAACAAACTATGTATAAGGATAGAATTTTGCGTAAAACTAAATATTCGTTGTTGATGTTGTAGCGACGGTGCGGTGCTACTCCTCCGGCTCTATGTACAGATTCAGAAACTCTGCTACTGCTCTTGGGCGGTACCACAAATCTTCCTTCGTCAAGTTAGTTGGTTTTCCTGGACAATTAAATCGGTGTTCTGCATCATGTGTCGTGCCTTCACATATGGGACACTTGTCAACAATGTTGTGGTCAATTCGGCTCATGTAATTATTTAAGATGCGTGACCAACCGGATCTTAACTGCGCTAGAGTGGATCTAGTGCTGCGCGGTAGTTTGACCTCTTCCGCAGCGACCTGTGGCGGCTTACTCTGGAGGACTCTATTTGGAGCGTAGTTCTTTAATGGGTCCTCAACAACCCTCGTGTGTAGCGTTTTTAAGCCAGTTTTATATGCAAGCTCGTCAATGTTATCCGTTATTTCGCTGCCTCTGACATCACTCAGGAAGCATTTCGCAGTACGCCTTATGTCTCTGGGTGGTGTGGTTGTGGACCCATATGGACACCTCAAGTCGCTGACACCCACTGGAATAAGCTACAAGTAACACAAAACGCAGCGTTGCGAACAGCAACCGGATGTCATATGCTGGCTCACCGAGATCACCTGCACCAGGAATGTAACATATTGCCGGTCCGTCAACACAATGAAATGCTCACCAAACAATATCTATGGGCCTGTCACAAAGAGCAACATCCCTGCAATGACACCCTATCTACTAAATATTCGTCATGGAACTGTATAAGCATCCAAAAACTAAAACACCAATTATATTTTTTTTTAGTATTAGCTCCGAAAAATGATTACTTTTAGAACTGTTTAGAGTCCGCAAAATTGTATTTTAGCGGCCTAGTACTTAAAGTCGTTATGACAACACTTTAGCGGATTCAAAATTTGTTTTCATTTTATATTATAATTATTTTCAAATTATAATCACAATTGCTTTGAAAAGTTTTGTTCAAAACTCAAATTTTTAGGTACGCAAGAATACAAATTAAGCAATAAATTAGAAAAAAAAATCCTAAGAGTTAATACTAAAAAACGCTGTATGCAACACGTACGCAAATGGCTTTAGCAGACTCATCTTCATGTTACAGACTCGGCTAGCGCCTCGTCCGGAAACATTACGATTCGTTGGCTAAAATCATATTTTGCGTAGTTGTTACATAAACTACTATTATAGCATTCGATAAAGAGATAGTAAACTTTTTGGCTAAATTTTTATTAAGAGTGTACGTTTTTTAGTTGCTTAACTTCAAACATCATTGGCGTTTTCGTTAATTCATTCGGAATATTCTGAATGTACTAATTTTGAAAATTTTGACAGAATATGTGCGAAATTAGAACAATCTATTCTATTCCGAATGAATTAGAACAATCTATTCTATTCCGAATGAATTGTAGAGAGTTAGGCAAAGGAGTCTTTTAAAATACTCATTTTTGGTCTGGGTGAGTTGCGGGATTTCATATAATCTTAAGCCAAAAAAAAAACCGATTGTAAAAGTAAATGTTGAACTGAACCTATAGTTAACGGCTAGTGTTTAACCATATTATTTGTAGAGTTCCGAGTTAAGGTTTGTTAAAAAGCCGTTTTAAACCTGAATGACTAAGGTGTCATATGAAAGAGGATTTTTTTTTTATTTCAGAACAACTTTTTTTGTTCTAGTTTTTAGATCGCATTCGTACGACTTTAATGTTAGTTTTTAATAACTATCCCAAGAGCTGGCAATTTAATTGTTCTTAGCAAAAACGTCAGTTTGTACGCCTTTGGTACTTTCTTAAGAAACCATTGTAAGCTTTCATAAGATTCAACCCAACGTAAATCTTCACTAATAAAAATTCTGGAAACTAAAAGCTTTTCGTAATAGTTATTTAAGTATTCAGGCCAGTAAGAGTGTTTTACCGATTGAGGAGATATGTTTTGAGATCGAGACGAAATCGAGATCTCTAGTGTATCCGAAATCGGTAATACTCTCAATGCAAACAATGCTTATTATATTTTTTGCACGATGAATAAAAATTCAATTGAAATTATTTAAATAAGGAAATTCATTTTTAAGTTTTAATGTTTTAAAGAAAATTTCTTAAAATTTCATTTCAAAATAGTAAGCTCATCATAATTCTATAGGTTTTTTTGTTGCAAAACTTAATTTTATCGAATATTTTTTCAATATAAATTGCTTTTAAATCTTTAAAAGAAAAGAATATTATTTAAAATTGAAGCTAGTAAACTGACCTACATAATTATTTAAATAAAAATCGTTTTTATTCACACCCGTGAGTCTCCCTTATCGGTAAGTAATTACTTACCGCCTATATAATCGGTAAGTATAATTACTTACTGACTTGTAATTTGTAAATGAATCTTACTATGCTTATTTACGAATAACCATACAAAATCGCCTGATCGTGCAAAAAAGTTGTTTGTTTGATTTAAAAATATAAAAACATATAAACCAAAAACACAAAAGGCCTTTTATAAGCTTGACACCTTTACAAAGTTAAGGAGAAATTTATGATGTTGTTATCTCTGTTTTTATGATATTTATAATGGTTATTTACTAAGTAAAATCAACAATTACAATAAAAATATTTTTAGTTAAGGCTTTTCACTTCCAACGTGATTTAAATCGCAGTATATTTGATTAGGAACCAAAAATGAGAAACCCCGACTCAACTCATAACAAACAATCATAAGTGTTCCTACTTTATTTCTGTATTTTCAAGCAATCATTGACAATTTTCTCTTGCAATTGTTATAATTATTTTTCTGAATTATTGCATGTGCTCTTTTATTACTCTACTGACACAACAAAAAACAAAGGCATTGTGTCATTTTTTCTGTTCAATATAAAATTATGACTTAATTTTCATTATACGTCACTCAAAAACAATTGGTTGAACTATTAAATACTACATCATTAAACTATTTAAAGCGTTTAATGAAGTTCTTTTTAGATATTTTCAAATTTGATATTATTTATTGAGCATACTTTCACCTTGTTCGGTATTAATTTATTTTTAAATGCGTCTAATTGAAATGATTTTTTGGCTTATCAAAATTTGTTTTTGACTGGGCCAAAAAGATTTATGCCGATGTCATAAATATTAAAGATAAAGTTAAATTTTATTTAAACAAACTGTTAAGTTTTGGGTTCTTAATAACATATATCAACATATAGAGACACATATGGAGAAAAACACTTGTACAGTCATATAATTACAAATCAATTACATATGTTAGTCTTCAACATCAAACAGATAAAATTTAGCAAGAAAATAAAATAAGTCAATGAATTAATACAGGTTAGATTACCCTTCTCCGGACGATTGGAAAAAATCAGCGAACTATCGCTATTACTAAACAACAGTTGAATCAAAGCTTGAGACTAGCTTGGGTTTTTTTATTACTATTTACTTTCTACTCTGTGTTGGATTGTTTTCTACTTCTTGCGTTTGAGTCGTATTAGGTTTTTATTAACCGTCTCCAAGATTTGTATAATCTAATACATATAGCTTCAATAATATTTTTCTTGTTAATCAAACCAAACTATTTTTATCCATTGATTGCTGTTATATATATAGTAATACAAATACAAATACTTTGAAATGTTTAATACGTACAATTAATTGAAAAATCTCTCTCTTGCTTACGTACGTATGTTGTATTTCGTTTTAAAAATTAAATTTTCGTTTCAAATAAACCGAAATATGGAATCGGTTTTTTAATAAAATATATATAATAATAATAGTATGTATTACATTCAAAACAATAACAAAAAAATTAAATAGACAATTTTCTTAAAAGAATATTCAATGCCGAAAACAGCGTAAATCGAATTTTATTCAGTTCAGAGAAGACGGAAAAATAAGAAAAATTGCTTAAAAAAAATAAAATTTTCATTTCTCATTCAGAAATTTTTCTTAACGTGAAGTGAACAGACAAAAAACGAGTTAACTCTATTTAGTTGGATAATTAATATTATCCAATAATATTATCCAATAATATTATTGTTTAAAGTAGTTCATTTTTTTTTTGGTTAACCATATAGTTTTAATACAAAAAAATCTAAAAAAAATAGTTTTGTTATAAAATAAAATTAAAAGTGTAATAAATATTTTCATTGCTCATTAAGTGAGAGCTATGATGACCATGATAGAAGGTACTTCTATTGATTTGGGTGACCAAATACCTGAAACACCAACTGGTAGTATTAGTGATCAAGTTCATATAGAAACTCCAGAAGAAAGGTTATTAAATTTTACTAGTTTTTCAATAAATTTGTTCAAAGGAAATCAATATTTGATATTGATTTCCTCATGATTAAGTGGGTGTGAAAATGAAAATGATGATTAAATAGCAATATAATTATTTGTATAGATGACTTTATTTTAAAAAAGCTTTATACAATAAATACATCTTATTCTAATAAAATTATTTAAATACGTTTATAGTTGAAGGTTATTTTTATGAAATTAAAAATTCACCAAACATTAATTTTCAAAATAAAAAAAAAATTCGAAAATAATTATTTACACATTAATATAAAATTTATCAGATTTTAAAAATTTTAGTATGAAAATAAACTTTCATAGAAAGAAAACTTTGAATGTATTTACGCAATTCTTATTTATTAAGTTATTTATTCAAAAGGAAAACTTTCGTCATTGTTTGTACCAAAATGTGTTAGTCCTTTATAAAAACCGAATTTGATTAAAAACTTAATTTATGTATTTAAAGTAACAAGTGTTTAAAATCACTTTACTAACTTATTGTGTGGTTCTTTTCTCATTCAGTTGTTCAAGGATTAGGGAGAAAATTTTCCATTAAAAAATAATCGATAAGCGTAGTGCTGTCAGAATCATACAAATGGTGGAAAATATTTACAATTAAACTGAATTAATAAAAAATGTTCTTTTTATGGTCAAAATCATAATAGATTATCGTAATTATCTGCTAATATTTTATTTAGATATGTATTTATATATGTGAAAATATGATTTTCAACTGAAAAGCTAAGATGCAACAAACAGTGCTTTTAGTTTTCTAACAAATTTTATTGTGATATCGCAAATTCAAATACGTAAAATCAACTTTTATTTTTAAACGTATTTAAAAGCAACGTTTCATATAAATCCACTCAACTAATTTACAATTAAAATAATCAATAATTATTTCTGGTTCAAGCATTTGATAATATGTATTAGTTAATTACAATCTTATTTTAATGAAATGTATATTGCGAATTTGTTGCAACATTCAGTTTTTTATGTCAACATTAATCTAGTATATACAATATCCAATAAATAATTCATATTTTAAATTTGTAATCAATAATCAACGGCAAATTAAAAATTTCCAATAGTATTAATTAAATTATTATAATTTTTCAAAATATGGAGGGGCTGAAAATCTCACAGCTCTGAGATATCAAGACTTCGGTCTGGGTTAAGGATTTGAATATAGTTTTCGGCAAAAAACTTTTATGAGGACATGGTTTTTAGTTTTGGGCAGCGATGTATATCAAACATAACTCTTTGTTTAAAGTACAAGTATTTTTTATCTCTGTTTAGAAATTTATTACAAAACTAACACGAAACATCAATACGATGCCGGAAAATTATAACAGATCATAAATTAATAGATAATTTAGTGAAAAGATGATACACTCAGCAAACTACTCAAAAACCTGAGTCTCTTTGGAAAATTCCAAAAGTCCATTTATCGTTTCGAGAAAATATTACAAAATTAAAAATTCATATTTCTTTCGAAATTCCAAAAATATTGTAAAAATTAAATTAAATCAAACTTTTTTAAAATTCCAAAAATTAGAATAAAATCAAATAAACTTTTTCTAAATTCCAATAATATTCCAAAAATTCTTAAAAATTCAAACTTTTCCAAAATTCTAAAAATATTGCAAAAATCATTACAAAATCGAAAATTGAAACTTTTTTCAAAATTCCAAAAATTAAAATAAAATCAAAAATTTAAAATTTTTCAAAATTCTAAAACTATTGCAAAAATTCTTACAAAATCAAAAATTAAAATTTTTCCAAAATTCTAAAAATATTGCAAAAATTATTACAAAATCAAAAATAAAAAGTTTTTTCAAAATTCCAAAAGTATTTCAAAAACTATAACAAATTCAAAAATTTCCATGTCCAATTTCATTTTCAATTACATTTACGTCATAAAAACAGCTACATTTTTTTTTCCAAAAAATTGGCTAAACAAATAAATGAAATAGTTTTTTGACACACTTGACATTATTTTTTTGACAAACTTTTAATGCCATAATTCTCAATAATAATAATAAAATTTCATGTCATACAAATAATTAATTTTATTTTTTTCCCAAAAATTGGGTAAAAAAGTAAATAAAAATCTTTTTTCTGTGACGGGAAAAAAGTTTAACATTTTACTTCTGCTGACAGGTGCAAAAATGCTACTTTTCATAAAATACTTTTTTCCCGGGGAAAAAAGTATGTACTTTTTTCCCAGATAGATAAAAATATATATATAAATACATATATACACATAAATGATGAATATTATGAATATTTATGAACATTTATGACTATTTTAATGTTATGAAAAGTTATACCGTTTTCTTCTTGATGTTAATAACTGGTTTTGACAAATAAAATGAAACTTAATTTTAAGTTTTTATTCAAGAAAAATTCGTATGGTGTGGTGAATATACATATTGTAATATTTGTTTAATATTATTTTTTCAATAATTATATTAATATTTGTCCAGTCACAGAAAAAAATAGTGTATTATACACGGGAAAAATTGTAGATTTTAGCTCTCGGTTTTTTGTCTCCCTCCGCTTCGCGTCGGGAGACAACACAACCTCGAGCTAAAATCTACTACTTTTTTCCCTTGTATAATAAATAACTATTCTTTTGACACACTTTACAACATTTTTTTGACAAACTGATAATGCCATAATTCTTAATAATAATAATAAAAATTCATTTCAAACAAATAATTGTGCCCATAATTATGAAAGTGGTCTAAGTCATATATTTCTTGTTTTGAGATATTTAAAGGTTTGCAAATGATTAAATTAAAAAACATTCCTCTATTATGAAGAATTTTGTTATAGGCTTTGTTAGCCTTCATAATGAAAGTTTATTATGCATGTGAAATTTTGTATAAATCTCATTCCGAAATATGCTTTTTACAGTTTGAATTGACTTAGACCATTTTTATAATTAACTGAACGGCGTATAAATGACTTAACGCAAAAGTAAACTTCGAAATTCTAATGTTATTTATTAGTTATTTTGCCAACTCATTATTTTGTCACCATTAACTTTCACTTAAAAAAGTGTAATTTTGACATTTAGGAGGAACAGCTCATTTTTATGGGCCTATGGTCTGACGGTATAAAAAATTTGCAACACAACGTTTTGGCAATTATTTTTGACATTTTGTTCGACTTTTTTGTTTTTTTTTCTTCAAATTTTGTCTAAGATCTGACTATCATAATTAACTCTAGATGAATTACAGTTTTGTTGAAATAACAAGTACTCTATAAAAGATCTTTTTTGACAATATCGTACAAATGACATTGGGCTAATTTAGTTTGAAGTAATTTGATGCGATATAATGGATAAAATCATTTTTTTTAAATTTTGACTTAGACCACTTTCATAATTATGGGCACAATTAATTTTATTTTTTTTTTTTTTTTTTCAAAAACTTGGGCAAAAAAATAAATAAAAATCTTTCTTTTGACACACTTGACAACATTTTTTTGACAAACTTATAATGCAATAATCTAGTTTTTGATCTCACATACCAATCCCTACCATCAAGATTTCTCCAAATTCAATGTTCCTACTCGTAATCACTTAAAACGTTTTTTAAGCCAAAAATATGAAAATATGCTGTTTTTGACAAACTTAATAATTTTTTTGACACACTTTCGGTACAATTATCGAACAACGCGTCCTTTCGGATCTGTCCCTTGAGTATACCTGTTTTTAGAAAAAAAATTTTGGAAATCCCTCCAGCGGTTCTTCCTGCAGCGTAGGTAATGACGGCCGGACGGCAGACAGACATACATTTTTTTTTGCATTTTTAGAATCAGTAGGTCCTAAAACGTCGAGAAATGCCAAAAAAAGTGGGGGTAAGAATTTCACTTTTGGCTCATGAATGCAATACTTAGGTCTTTCAGACCGGAGTAATTTTGAAAAAAGTTTATTTGGATTTTGTAATAATTTTTCCAATATTTTTAGAATTTTTGAAAAAGTTTTAATTTTTGATTTTGTAAGAATTTTTGGAATATTTTTAGAAGTATGAAAAATTTTAAATTTTACTTCGGTCTGAAAGACCTAAGTATTACATTCATGAGCTCAAAGTGAAATTCTTACCCCCACTTTTTTTGACATTTCTCGACGTTTTAGGACCTCCTGATTCTAAAAAAGCAAAAAAAAAAAAATGTATGTCTGTCTGCCGGCCGGCCGGCCGGCCGTCCGCCGTCATTACCTACGCTGCAGGGAAAACCGCTGGAGGGATTTCAAAAATTTTTTTTTCTAAAAATAGGTATTCACAAGGGACAGGTCCGAAAGGACGCTGTGTTCGATAACTGTACCGGAAGTGTGTCAAAAAAATCATTATGTGTGTCAAAAATAGCAAATTTTCATATTTTTAGCTTAAAAAACGTTCATTTTAAGTGATTACGAGTAGGAACATTCAATTTCGAGAAATCTTGATGGTCGGGATTGGTATGTGAGATCAAAAACTAGATTATTGCATTATAAGTTTGTCAAAAAAATGTTGTCAAGTGTGTCAAAAGAAAGATTTTTATTTATTTTTTTACCTAATTTTTTGGAAAAAAAAAAACTTAATTGTTTGTTTGAAATGAAGTTTTATTATTATTATTGAGAATTATGGCATTATAAGTTTGTCAAAAAAATGTTGCCAAGTGTGTCAAAAGAAAGATTTTTATTTATTTTTTTACCCAATTTTTTGGAAAAAACAAAATGGTTTGTTTGAAATGAAATTTTATTATTATTATTGAGAATTATGGCATTATAAGTTTGTCAAAAAAATGTTGTCAAGTGTGTCAAAAGATTTTTATTTAGTTTTTTACCCAATTTTTTGGAAAAAAATAAAATTGTTTCTTTGAAATGAAATTTTATTATTATTATTGAGAATTATGGCATTATAAGTTTGTCAAAATATGTTGTCAAGTGTGTCAAAAGAAAGGTTTTTATTTATTTTTTACCCAATTTTTTTAGAAAAAAATAAAATTAATAGTGTGTATGACATGATATTTAATTATTATTATAGAGAATTATGGCATTATAAGTTTGTCAAAAAATAATGTCAAGTGTGTCAAAAAAAGATTTTATTTAATTTTTTAGCCAATTTTTTGGAAAAAAAAATGTAGCTGTTTTTATGACGCAAATGTAATTTTAAATGAAATTGGACATGGAAATTTTTGAATTTGTTATAGTTTTTGAAATATTTTTGGAATTTTGAAAAAGTTTGTATTTTTGATTTTGTAATAATTTTTGCAATATTTTTAATTTCGGAAAAAGTTTTAATTTTTGAATTTGTAAGAATTTTTGGAATATTTTTAGAATGTTGAAAAATTTTTAATTTTTTATATTATTATAATTTTTGTAATTTTGAAAAAATTTTCAATTTTTGATTTTGTAATAATTTTTGGAATATTTTTAGAATTTTGGAAAAAGTTTGAATTTTTAAGAATTTTTGAAATATTATTGGAATTTAGAAAAAATTTAAATATTTGATTTTATTCTAATTTTTGGAATATTTTTGGAATTTTGAAAAAGTTTGATTTTATTTAATTTAACAATATTTTTGGAATTTTGATTATAATTTTCCGGCAACGTATTGATGTTTCGTGTTAATTTTGTAATAAATTTTTAAACAGAGATAAAAAATACTTGTACTTTAACAAAGAGTTATGTTTGATATACATCGCTGCCCAAAACTAAAAACCATCCCAAGTAGCAAAAATAGTGATTGTCAGTACTTAAAGAAGGATTTAAGAAGACTTAAATAAAGCAACGCGTCTTCTTAAAGAAGGATTTAAGTATGAATTAAGTACAAAAAGGCCCATGTGGGCGGTCCGATAGAATGAATTAAGAAGCGTATTTCTATCTTATTTGCTTCTTAAATAGGTATGTTATATTTCAACTCCTTCTTAACTCCGGCTTAACTCTTTCTTAAATCGGTATGTCATTTTTTTGTTATATACTATCAAAGTCAAAGAGTGACGCAGAATTTTCTATCTCTCTTTATCTTTATTAAATTGGTTTAAATTAAAGTAATAGACAATGTTGAAATGAAACAAAAAAATATGACATGTTATGCTGTTTTTAAATTTAATGAAAGAATTGATAATAAAGAAAAATTATACGTAAGGTTTAAAATCAGTTTTAAGAAAATATTGAACCGATATTTGCAAACCAAACAAGTTTTATGGTGAAATTGGAACTTCTAGCTCCTTTAAAAGTCACGCGCCTCCATAATTTCTCTAATTGATTACAATTGCTGAAAATATGCCAAAATCCAATGCACCCTAAATTATATTTTAAATTATTTGTAGATCAAACCCCGACATATTCATGCTCACATCGTTGTTAGCTATCTAAATATAAGTAAAAATAAAAAATTTGTGCAATATTTAATGTTTATATTTTAACGGAAATTTTTTCAAATTAATTCTTAAAAATTTCTGTGTGAAAATATGGCGGAACTTTGTTCTTGCTCAAGTAGAAGGAAAATTCTCAAATTAAGTTCAAATATCTTCTTAATTTAGTATGACACAATACCAAAAAAGTTGAAATTCCTTCTTAATACGGGAGGAAAACCAAAAACGAATATATACTATTTTGGGTATGATTAGTTTTCAACATGTACACTGTAAAAAAAAGATGGTGTAATCTACAATAAGTAAGTTCAATCAAATTAATTTTGTAGCATGATCTAAAATTAAGAACAACATACGAAGCATTTGTCTAACGCTAAAACGTTTTGTCAATCGTACTAAATTGTATATGAAGCTACAAAACTGATTTGGTTTAACTAATAGTGTAGAATTTACCAACATATTTTTTCAGTGTACATCACTACAAACTTATGGTATGTGACATACCAATATTCGACGTATTAAAGAAGGCACATCATACTGATTTAATACTTCTAATATACATACCAAATTAAGAAGCCTTTAAGAATTCTTTACGCGTGCTCATACATTCCGATTTAAGATGTTGATATGCATACTAAATTAAGAAGTCTTTAAGAATACTTTAAGTGAGATCTTACATACCGATTTAAAACCAAGATGAGAGTACCATTTTAAGAACGATTTAAGAAGCATTAAAGAAATAAAAATTTCACATACCAAAAAACGAATGAATTAAGTTGGAATTAAGAAATGACATCCCAAAGCAACACCAATTTTGCTACTTGGGATGTCCTCATAAAAGTTCTTTGCCGAAAACTATATCAAAATCCTTAACCCAGACCGAAGTCTTGATATCTCAGAGCTGTGAGATTTCAGCCCCTCCATATTTTGACTATTATAATTTTGAAAAAAGTTTCAATTTTTGATATTGTTTTAATTTTTGCAATAGTTCAAGAATTTTCGAAAAACGTTTTAATCTTTGATTTTGAGATAATTTTTGCAATAGTTTTAGAATTTTGGAAATGTTTTAATTTTTGATTTTTTTAGAATTTTAAGAAAATAAATAGAAGTTATATAAATATTTAGAATTTTGGAAACTGTTTCAATTTTTGCTTTTGGAAGAATTTTCGGAATATTTTCAGAATTTTGAAAAATTTCAAATTTTTGATTTTATTATAATTTTTGGGATTTCTAAAATCCAATAAATAATATTCCAAAAATTCTTAAAATTCAAACCTTTTCAAAAATTATAAAAATATTGCAAAAATTATAACAATATCAAAAATTAAAACTTTTTTCAAAATGCCAAAAATTTTAATAAAATTAAAAATTTTAAATTTTTCAAAATTTTAAAAATATTCCAAAAATTTATTAAAAAATCATAAATTGAAACTTTTTTCTAAATTCTAAAAATATGTAAATTCTATTTTTTTTGAAAATTCTAAAATATAGAAAAAATAAAATTTTTTTCCCAAATTCTAAAAATATTGCAATAAATAATGCAAAAATTGTAACTTTTTTCAAAATTTTTTAAAATTCTAAAAATATTCCAAAAATTCTTATAAAATCAAAAATTGAAACTTTTTTCAAAATTCTAAAATTATATATAAAAGAATTCTATTTTTTTTCAAAATTCTAAAAATATTGCAAAAATTATAACAATATCAAAAATTGTATCGTTTTTTGAAATTCCAAAAATTATAATAAAATCAAAAATTTAAAATTTTTCAAAAATTCGAAATATATTCCAAAAATTCTTACAAAATCAAAAATTGAAACTTTTTTCAAAATTCTAAAAATATATTAAAAAAATTCTATTTTTTTTTCAAAATTCTAAAAATATTTCAAAAATTATAACAAAATCAAAAATTGAAATTCTTCCAAAATTCTAAAGATATTGCAAAAATTATTACAAAATCAAAAATACAAACTTTTTTCAAAATTCCAAAAATATTTCAAAAACTATAACAAATTCAAAAATTTATCCTATCTATCCATTTATTTTTATTCTTTTGAATTACATTTACGTCATAAAAACAGCAACATTTTTTTTTCCAGATAATTGGCTACAAAAATAAATGAAATCATTTTTTTTACACACACTTGGCATTAATTTTTTGACAAACTTATAGTGCCATAATTCTCTATAATAATAATAAAATTTCATGTCATACAAATAATAGTTTTGTTTTACAAAAAATTAGGAAAAAAATCAAAAAAATCTTTCTTTTGAGTTTTGACACACTGGACAACATTTTTTTGACAAAATTATAATGCCATAATTCCAATAATAATAATATAATACAATTTCATGTCAAATAAATAATTAATTTTTTTTTTTCCGAAAAATTGAGTAAAAAAAAAATAAAAATCGTTCTTTTGACACACTTGACAACAATTTTTTGACAAACTTATATATATAATTCTCAATAATACTAATAAAATTTCATGTCATATAAATAATTAATTTTATTTTTTTCCAAAAAATTAGGTAAAAAAATAAATAATCTTTCTTTTGACACACTTGACAACATTTTTTGACAAACTTATAAGGCAGTAATCTAGTTTTTGATCCCACATACCAATCCCTACCATCAAGATTTCTCCATATTCAATGTTCCTCCTACTCGTAATCACCTAAAATGAACGTTTTTTAAGCCAAAAATATGAAAATTTGCTGTTTTTGGCACACTTAATGGTTTTTTGACACACTTCCGGTACAGTTATCGAACACAGCGTCCTTTCGGATCTGTCCCTTGAGTATACCTATTTATAAAAAAAAATTTTTCGAAATCTCTCCAATGGTTTTTCCTGCAGCGTAGGTAATGGCCGACTGGCCGGCAGACATACATACATTTTTTTAGCGTTTTTAGAATCAGTAGGCCTAAAAACGTCAAGAAATACCAAAAAAAGTGGGGGTAAGAATTTGGCTTTTGGCTCATGAATGTAATACTTAGGTCTTTCAGACCGAAGTAATAAGAATTAAAAAAATTGTTTTGATTTAGAATTGAAATGTTTTTTGTATTGGTTGCTTTCATCATATTTATGATAAATTCAAATAATACTTTATAGAAGGGTGTTTCGTTATTAGAGAGAAATAAAAGTACAAATTATAAGTCAAATTTATATTGTATTTGCTAACGCAAGTCATTGATCATACTTGTCCTTTAATACTCTATACATACATATATTGCTTTCTTGTTTTTCAGGTCAGTATAACAATGATTCTGCACTTTTCTGAAAGCTTTTTGAATAAACTGTTTACGAACTAATATCTAAATACACTCGAGTCTCGACATCAATCAAATAATTAATCGGCGGCATAACAAAATTTATTTAAATACATTTAATTTCTTATTTGCGTTAGTCATCATTATTATTTTTACTGATATTTATGAGAATTTCTCTCAATGATTTCTGTTTATTTTTTTTATTGCAAATTTAGATTCTATGTAAGGTCATACACCAAAAAATCGCTTGTACATATTTAACGAAAAGTTAACAATAGTTTAATTTTAAATATTTATGTATTTTGCTGGTGTATCTATCCAATAAAACTGAATGAGTTGACTGAGTAGTGTAGTGTAAATAATTGATTTATTTTTATTTACGAGTTTTATTTAATGGCTTGAAGTATTATAGTTTTTTTATCATATGACTGTTCTAATTCAATCAACAGTGTAAATTTTTAATTCCTTAGGCCTTCACATATTTATGCAAAAGTTAATCAATTATGTATAATAGTTTGTTCTGAATCTCGTTCTTACCCTAACAAAAATTTAAACAAATATTGACGTCATCTCTATTTATTCCTTCAACCTGTATCATTTGAAAGAAATTTCACGTGATTTTGTTATTATACAATAGAAAATTAAGTATAATTTGTATTGCACACACACGCGTATATTATATATATTATATATATATATATAATATATATATAATATATATATATATATATATATATATATATATATATATATATATATATATATATATATATATATATATATATATATATATATATATATATATATATATATATATATATATATATATATATATATATATATACATATATATATATATACATATATATATATATATATATATATATATATATATATATATATATATATATATATATATATATATATATACATATATATATTTATATATATAAATTTACAAAAATTATACATATGTACATATTTTCATATTTTTCAAATGGAAATTGTATACTAAGTTTTAATAAAATAAATGATATCTTTTTACGTAATTTTATGTTAAGTAGATTCTGTGTGGCATAATAATTAATTCTCATATTACACGCACAAAAGAAACGCTGCTTTTATATTTAGATATACAAACAATGTATTAGTGTTGAAGTTTGAATATGTATCTCCACCTTCGGATCCAACTGCGGCAATATGTTTAGCTACAATTCAATGACTGCTCTGAGTAAGTCAGATTTTCTTTATTCCCTACGTATAATCTAATGACTAATAGGGTTGACTATTGCGATTTTAACTCAGAATAGGCTAAGTGCAGGTTTTTTTTATAATTATTGGGACTATATCGCCGTTAAGTACATTTACAATGTTTTTTAACAACTTTTAAACAGTTTCAGAAATTTGTTTTCTAGATCCTTTTAGATGTGTTTTAACTTATTTAACTGATGTTAAGTTTTTTTTCTTCAAATTAATAGCGTTATAAGGTGATATAGATTGACCGTTCCGAAACCATCAATCTTCATTTGTCTTGGTAATTATTTTCCCAATCAAAGAAATATAAAAATAAAAAATCCGAGGTAACGGTTCGATAAGTATGCACTTGTAATTTGTTTTACTAAATCCAAACTTAAAATACTAAAAACAAACATCGTTTGATGACATTATAAATGATTATTTTTTTTAATAAAAAGTGTTCTGTTATAAGAATTATAATGTGTCACAAAAACACATAGTAACATTTTAAGACCTGGGTCCCACAACAACATGCGCTATGAGGTGTTGATGAACGCTTTTTTGCTTTTGTGGATTAAACGCGAGAATATTGATTCGAGCAGAACATTCCATTTGTACGATATACGGACATGAAATGTTTTTGCATTCTGTCACTATGACAGTGAGTGATCTCAACAGTTTGACTTTTTGCATAAACCGACTGTCGTGTAAAACGGGGAAAAGAATATGGTTGAGGTATAATGGATCCAATTTAATCCGAGCACTGCTGGTGACGATATTTATAAAAAACAACGATATCATAGAACAGTACGACGATGTTGTTGCCTGTGGGGATCAAGATTTGATGTTAAATTTCGATCACCCACAATTCATATAGTACGCTTTTGGACAGAGTTCAACGTAGATAGAATGGAAACAGATACAGAGCCCCAAACCTGACAACAATACTGCATACAAGGACGAATATAGGACTTATATATTTGGAGTAATTGGTACGAACTGAAGTATTATTTACATTTATGCAGGCGGCCGAGTTTTTTTGACCCGCTTTTTGCTATTGCCATTATATGATCATTCCAGAGTAGGTCATTGTAAATCCATTAATAAAAAATTGAAATACGCTTGCTTTTATTTCATTTTTTTATAAGTCAACGATGATCGAGGACTACGCCTCTAAATGGATTATTGGAAACCCCATTTAAGTTTAGCTGTCGCAGATTTTGAAAAAAATGTTTTTACTTTTTATTTTATTTTTATTACCCTGCGAGATACTGGCATATGTCATATCTCATTATATCATAGTAGTTATTGTTTAGTTATCCATTCTTAAAAAATCATACAAAAGAGCGTCCATCAATACCTCAGAACGTATGTTGTTGTTGGACCTAGATCTTAAAAGATATCTTTGTGTTCTTGACACATCTTATAATGAATGCCTTACACAAAGAATTAAGAGAATAGAGGAAGTGAAATTGATGTTAAAATTTGAAGCAATTTTTGCACACCAATAAATTGTTACTAACACACTTACGTTTTAGTAGAGGCGTCGTAAATATTTCTATTATTTCATTGAATTCCAAATTTAAGTGTGTTTTTGCCCCCAAAATTAATATAAAAAAAGAGACGCCATTACATAAAAAAGAAAAATGACAAATAGAAAAACAACATAAAAAAATTTGAACAACTTAGCACCGAAGCTAACAACTTAGCACCGAAAAAAAGAGGGGAGAAGAGAGAAAAACGGCTTCAAATATTTTTGTGTATATATACAGTAGTTTCATTTCCTTAGTCTCTTAATTCTTTGGCCTTACACAACAGTTTTTATTAAACAAAAAAAACTTAAATTAATCTTTAACTTTAAACTTAAATCAATTTTCAAAAACTAAAATGACGACAAAACAGTAGTTTTAAAACTGATTTTTAGCAATAGTTCAATCATTAAAAATGAATTCAATGAATCGCTTTGATTTATATATACTGACTCTGACTTTATCTCCGTTGGACTTTATCTCTTCCTATACCCATACCTATATCCAAAATACAATCCATCTTGATCGATATCTTGGCATATTGATTGAATTTATGAATATTCAAAGAAACAAGATTTTTCTACATTATTAATGACGTAACTACAAAAAAACATATTAAAATGGATAATTCACGTCACTCCGAAAATGTTTTTCATATTATTAATGATCTGTTACTAAATAGGTTGGTTTAGTAAATAAAGGATTGATTAACAAATAAGAACATCTTTAGTGTGCTATTTAATTAACTAAGCCTAGCTTACAAAAAATGAATCTAATTAAAGATAAATTCAACTAGTAACTTGTAGTTTTTTGCATATCTGGTGTTTCGAGGTCAAAGGGCATTGCCTTCTACCTGGTTTTTGATACATTTTCAATTAACGGTATTCTGTTATTATTCTATTCTACTAATCATGATGGGAAAGGACTTCAGTGAATTCCATAACTACTTCACCACGAAGATAAAGAAGTATAAAATCATATGCCGGTTTATTTTAAATTTAGTTTCTTCATAACATGTACAGAGAAACTGGTTATGTTATTTTGAGATAACTTGGTCAACAGTGTCGATTTCATTGTAAAATAATTTAAGACATAAATGAATAAAATTTAATTGAAGGTTTTTACTTACGATTTATGTTACAGATAGGGCGTTTGGAGTAGCATAGATTTTTCTGGAAAGGTTTTTATCAACTTAAAAAACAAATAATTTCGATTTGTATATATCTCCAAACCATTAAAACTGCAAGTTAGGCAAATATATAAAAACCCATCAACCACAATTACTATGACTCATTAAAATAAACGGAAAAGAATGCTTTCTAATAACTCGATGTGCGTTTTGGTTATAATGATATCGAAAGCTTTGATCACTTTCATCATTTTGTCGCAAAAAAACAACATTTACAGATTATTACAAAATATTTGGTTGTATTTATTCTGCACAACATGTGCTCAACTTCGAAATCTATTGTTTAATTAGTGATTAATTTATTCTCTGCAGGCTAAATTTTTATCAGTAAGCAATTAAACATATTTTGTGCCAAAAACAAACCTTAATTAAAGCTTAAAACAATTTTATGACAACCTGTTGCAACGATTTTTACAAATACAACATTATAGTCTATAATGTATAATCTTATCACGAGATAATAAAATAATCTACAGATAACATCTATGACGTTTTGTATCAACTTTAACACTGCATTGCGTATTTAAATATTGTTGTTAATCTAATATAATCAACCACGTTTATTTCATAGTTTTTATAATAAAAATTTCAACTAAACATGTCTGAATTTGATTAAATAAAAATCCACTTTTATTCAAATTAAATTTTATTTTGATATCCAAATTTTGACGGTTAGAATTTTCATTGTCATCCATTAACAATCAACTGTTAGTCAAGCATACATAAATTAATGTTGATGATCCCTCTCTTATTCTAGTTGGCTTACTAATGATTGGTCTAACTAAAGTCACAAAAAATACACAATATTTTAACTATAGTAAATATGTGTTGTAAAATCATTTTTGAAAATATTTTTGTTATTACTTACATAATTGTAACTATAAATTCTGTTTGCAAATCGTCAAATTTTAATTTGTACAATTTGTTCAAGGCTGTTACTGGCATATCTTATCTTATGAGTGTGACTGTAATGTAATGGAATTATTTTCAACGTATTTTTCCATTTTTCTTAAAATTAAAGACAGTTAAATACCATTAAATAGCAATACCATTAAGGTTATTTGTAATTGAAGTACTGGAATATTTCAAAACAATGGATATAATTAATTAAAATAGAAAATAATAATAATAGAAATTACAAAAAAAAAGATAAAAATAGAAAATAATGATAAAAATAGAAATAATTAATAATAATAATTATTGGTGATATTAATAATTATTGTTGATTAAAATCATTCCAATGATTTTCAATACTTCGGTATTTTGGCATTTTCGGGTAGTCGGACTCGACAATAACAGACAAATTTTAGCTGGAAAAGGTTACCTTCGTAGTCTAAAACAAATTTCCACCCCCATTAATAAAAAAACAAAATTGTTGTAATAAATTAACAAGACCCGGAAAACCGCCATCTTTCGGCGTTTTCTAAACAAAAAAAGCGGTCGAATTGATGAAAATTGCAGATACAAAAGTTGTCGAACTCTTCAAGCCGAAGTAAAAAATATGCGATTATCAAATGAAAGGGGTGGGGGTTTGGTGACTATAAAATGAAAGTGTAAAATGCAAATTTTTAAAAAAATTTGCACGAACAAAAGCAAAATGGAGTTGAACATAATCCAGTTAGTGGCCTTTTCCTTGATCATGGAACACACTGTTTTTCTCAATGATTAAAACCCAGATTTAGAGTTATAACAAGCGTAGTGTCTCCAAGTAAGCAATAGCGTACAATCATCAAGGAATATTTCATAACTAAGATTGAAGATGCTACCGTTGACTGAATACAGTGCATCTACCAGAACTCTTAAGATATCACCTAGAGTAATGATATCTCACCTAGAGTATGATCAAGCGGCTCGCTATATAAACGTGTCAAAAGGTTGTTTCTGGTAACCTTAAGATGCAGAACGGACCCATTCACGACAATTTGGGTTGGGCCTAAGGTTAACACCCTAACCCCGGAAAAAAAATTATTTGTTAAATTTGGAAATCAGAAAAGAAAAACAGACCCGGACAAAAACAACAGAATTTTACCTGGACGTGAAAAAGGACCAGACTACCGAATCGGAACGTGGAACGTGCGCAGCCTGAGCGCTCCTGATTCTCTTATAAGTCTAGAAACAGAGGCTGAGAGGTATGGGATGGATATCATAGCTCTGCAAGAAATTAGACAGCCAATAATCGGAAAACAAGATTTGGATAGTCACTCTCTATACTGTAGTGGTCATCCTTCTCGAAGAGAATTTGGAACTGGCTTTCTTGTTGGTGCACGCATACAAGAAGCCGTGATGAAATTCATCCCGGTCAGTGAGAGGATTTGCTACTAACGTGTACGTGGTACATATAACAATATTTCTCTTATTGCCGTGCATGCACCTACTGAAGCTAAGACCGTCGACGAGAAGGATAATTTCTACATAGCGCTGGAAGAGGTTATGAAACAAACACCAACACGCGACTTCACTATGGTTCTTGGTGACTTTAATGGGCAGGTTGGAAGAGATATCTCTTATGGAAATGTGGTGGGCCCCAACAGTCTGCATTTGAATTCGAATGATAATGGTGAGAGAATGACTGAGTTTGCATTATCAAATAATTTGAGAATTGCCAGTACTTTCTTTCCGCACCGATCGATTCATAAGCAGACATGGGTCTCACCGAATGGAAACACTCGAAATCAAATTGATCACGTGCTAGTTACAGCACGTTTCTTTTCGAGTGTTCTGGATGTGCGATCCTTTAGAGGTGCATACATTGGAAGTGACCACTTTCTTGTATGTGCTAAAATAAGGTTCCACTTTCCAAACCCAAGCATTCCGAAATTCAATCAACGGAAACGATTTAACATCTCATCACTAAAGAATGCAGAAACAGAAGAGAAATATCAAAACCATATTGCCGAAACATTAGAGAAATCAGAAACCATTAATGGAGACGTCGATAAGTCATGGTATTTGCTCAAAGATGCTGTTTTAAGCGCTGCTGAGGGAATACTTACGACCAAAAAACCACTCCCAGAAGCCATGGATGGATCAAGCATGTCTTGACACTATTCAATACAAAAGAGATTGCTATCTGAAATTTTGTGCAAGGACGCAACTTCAGGTCCACGAAGGAGAACTATAAACTGGCAAGACAAGCCGTTACAAAGTTATGTAGACGAACGAAGAGAGAATGGTGGAAGAGAAAGTGTGAGGAGATTGAAAGCTTCAATAAGGAACATCAATCGCGTAACTTCTTTCAACAGGTTAAAACCTTAAAGAAGGGCCCTCAAACTAGATCGACTGCTATTCAAAACGAAGATGGGGAGCTACAAGTAGACCTTAAAAATATTTTAGACACTTGGGCCACTTATTTTGAGAATCTTCTCAACTTACCAGCAACAAGTCGGGCGACGAGCAAAGCTTATTCGTGCGTCAAAGGTACATGTAGACGAACCCACCAAAGAGGAATTCGATGCGGCGCTGTCAAAATTAAAATGCAATAAAGCACCTGGTATCGACGATATAACATCCGAAATGATTGTACATGGTGGTGAAACTCTATCCTTAAGATTGTTTGAACTTGTTCAAATGATATGGAGGACTGAAGCCATGCCACAGGACTGGAACACAGCTATGCTGATACCAATCCATAAAAAAGGTAATCGCCTACAATGTGCAAACTACAGAGGAATCGCTGTACTCTGCACAGCATATAAGATCTTTTCCTACATTTTGCTATCCAAAATCAATCCTTTTGCTGAACAACTGTTTGGAGAATATCAGTGTGGCTTCCGGCGGGGCCGAGGTACCACCGATGCACTTTTCTCGATAAGGATGATTTTGGAAAAGTGCCGAGAGTTCAACATACCAGTGCACCAACTCTTCATTGATTTCAGACAGGCCTACGACTCTCTCGAACGAGAGACTCTATGGTCTGCTCTGGTGTCAATGGGAATTCCTGGTAAACTGGTATCACTATGCAAAATGACAGTACAGAACTCTCAATGCTGTGTACGAGTAGAGAACGAAATATCAAGGTTTTTTAAAGTCGACTCCGGGTTAAGACAAGGTTATGCTATCTCTCCTATACTTTTTAATTTAGCCTTGGAATATGTGTGCCGTCAAAAGAAACTGCCGACTAACAACAATATCTTGTCAATAAACTCAGTACAGATGATTGCATACGCTGATGATGTTGTCATCCTCGGCCGAGGTGAAGCTGTTATGAGTGAGACTTTTAAGTCGCTTGAGAGTGGAGCTAGAAAAATTGGTCTGCAAATTAACTACAATAAAACCAAACATATGAATGCTTCAAGAGAGTCTGAGAAGAAAGATTTGATGTGCGGCGATGAACGAATTGAGGGAGTTGAATCTTTTAAATATTTGGGATCAATGCTTGACTCAAACAACAGCATACTTACAGATATAAAAGCTCGAATCGCTGCAGGTAATCGAACTTTCTACTCAATCAAACCTCTCCTTGGATCTCCGTATGTATCAACTAACACCAAGCTCAAGTTATACAAGACATTGATTAGACCGGTTGTGATGTATGGGTCACAAACGTGGACCCTTACACAAAATGACGAATCGCATTTATCTGTATTTGAGCGTAAGATCCTACGCTACATTTTTGGTCCACTTAAGACAGACGATGGAGAGTATAGAACCCGGTATAACTTTGAGATCAGAGACCTTCTTGAGGGTCCTGATATAATGGGTTGTATCCGTTCTAATAGGATTGCTTGGCTTGGGCATGTTCTACGAGCCGATTCACAGTCTGGAATGATTAGAAAAATGTACGTTAGTACCCCAGGGAGTGGGCGACCGCGAGGTAGACCACGACTACAATGGGAGACTGACGTAATAAACGACCTTAAAAAAATCGGCTGCCATGGTAATTATGTCGCTGTTGCGAATGACCGTGGTGAATATTCGAAGCTGATTAGCCTGGCAACGCTCCTACATGGAGCATGAACGCCGTAAAAAAAAAAAAAAATGATATCTCACTTCTATTGCCAGTGATATGTGATATCTTACTTTAACTCGTATGTCAATAGCAGAAACTGGAATACGCAGGGTTGTTGATCGAAAATTAAAAAAAAAATACAAATCAATAAAAGGTGATCCTGCCATGACATGGCCAATATTTCGTGATAGGATAGAGGAAATAAAAATAAAAAAAAGAGGTAAAAAGCAAATTTTTTTAAACAAATTTGCTCCTTTTTAACAAAGTTTTTTTCTAAACAAATAACATCGGAAAAAAACGTCAGTCCAACACATATGTACATAAAGTTATGTATAAAAAATAATTATCAATCACAGATGCTCGATCACCTACTTTATTCTTAATTAAATGACCATTGGAAATCGTAAAATAGATAATCTTACAAACTTTCACTATAACAGCTTGAGGAATTAAAGAGTTTTTAATTATTTTTAATTTAATTTAATATTTTCATTTTTTTATTATTGATTAATTTACAGATATGAACGACTTTTACATCGTGCCCGTACCGAAGATTTAACAGAAGTATCTGGGATAGGCTGTTTATATCAAAGTGGTGTCGATCGCTTAGGTCGACCGGTTGTTGTGTTTTGTGGAAAATGGTTCCCTGCCCAAAATCTTGATTTAGAAAAAGTATGTTTTGTTTATTTATTTTAATTCAATAAATAGTTAATCAACATTTTTTTCAGGCATTGTTATATTTGATTTATTTATTAGATCCAATTGTAAAAGGTGACTATGTTATATCATATTTTCATACTTTAACTAGTTCAAATAATTACCCTTCACTTCAATGGTTGAGGGACGTATATATGGTATTACCTTATAAGTACGTATATTTCATTGCATATTTCTATTTTTTGATTTCATTATATAATTTTTGGTTTGTTTTAGATATAAAAAAAATTTGAAAGCATTTTATATTGTACATCCAACGTTTTGGACCAAAATGATGACATGGTGGTTTACAACTTTTATGGCACCTGCAATAAAAGCAAAAGTTCATTCTCTTCCAGGTGTTGAACATTTATATTCAGCAATATCAAAAGATCAGTTGGAAATCCCTGCATATATTACTGAATATGATATGACGGTAAATTTTTAAGTTATAATGTTTTGGCAATCTAATAACTTTTGGTACCTGTTATGTTCTCATAGACAATTTAATAATTTTGTCTACACGAGATACACGATACACGAACCATTTTATCTAAAATTTCATTTCTCCTATTATAGATAAAAATGCAATTCGTCTGTATATTGCATCCCTGGCAAAAATTCTTGTAGGAAAATTATATAGGAATTTACATGATCATGATCATTTCTTGTAGAGAATTGGGACAAGAAGTTTACAAAATCATACAAAATTCACATAAGATCTTTTAAAGTTCATGTAATATCCTAACAAAAATTCCTACAAGAATTTTTGCCAGGGTAGGAACTTACATGATCATGATCCTTTCTTGTAGAGAATTGGAACAAGAAGTTTACAAGATCATACAAGATTCACATAGGATCTTTTAAAGTTCATGTAAGATCCTAACGAAAATTCCTACAATAATTTTTGCCAGGGATTGCATGCATTTGCACAATTTGTTTTATTTTAAACATTGTTTCATTTATTTTTTTTTTTCTAATTTTAGGTAAATGGTCTTCATTATTTCATACCTACAGCACAGAATACACCAACATCTTGAACTGATTTATAAAGCATAAACAAACCGTATTATTTTTTATTATATCCAATCCAACGTTGTTAATTTTTTATATTATTTTGTTACTAAATAATAATCAATCAAATCGTATAAAATAAAAAATCGAATATATTTCAATTTCCAAGAATAAAATAAATAAACTGTATCTAATCAGTATTATTAGATTAATAGAAATTGTAGGGTAGAGTTTAGAGAAAAAATCAAAATTTTTGAAATATATATAACGTTTTAAGATAAAAAAAATTACAAAAAAAATTAAATTGAAAAAAAGTCTATTTTTGAACAAAAAAATGTTAAATCAATTTAAAAATTATATTTATTATAAGAAATTGTTTCTTGTTTATATAAAAATATATTTTTTGTTAACAAAAACTGTGCTTGGTTGTACTTAAAAATGCTATAGATTTAGATTGAGCAATTTACGTGATAAAAAGTTTGGTTGTTTCGAAGCACTTTTTTTGGAAATTGAAATTTATTTATTTTTACAACTTCATATTTACTTACATGCTCATAAGTCATAACAACCAAATTTAATTTCGATTTTACTGTTTTAGTATTGTTTGCAATATTGTTGTCTTTATTCCTTAGAATTTAGGTTAAAAAGTAAAATCTAAAACCGATAATTGTTATTTCATTTTTTTATTTGTTCTTTTTTACTAATTGATAAATTAATAACGAGCTTAAAATAATCTGTTTCGTTAAATAAAATTGTATTATATAAATATATAAGATTGTAATTATTTTAATCTTTCAACAGTTTTATTTATGTATGAAATATTTCTAAAACTTCCAAATACTGTTTATATATTTAATAGTGAAAGAACTAAAAATTTAAATTAAAAGAATTTTTTTATTAAAAAATAGTTCTCGCTCGCCAAAAATAAATCTTAATTAAAGTTTCTTACAATTAAATTCCAAATCTTTAATAAAAATTAAAAACATAAATTATTGTTAAAAAAAACTAAAACTGGACGGAAGAAAAATTGAAATCATCTGCATTGTTAATTATGTTTAGGAAAGTAAAAAAAATTCTGTTTATATGTAGATTTGTAATTTTTAATTATTCTTTTATATGACTTAATTTTGAAAAAACAAAATCGATAATTTTAAATAATTTCAATATTAATTTCGCGAACGTGATATTCGTTTTGATTTTTAGTATTATTTTAAATGAT
Source organism: Diogma glabrata (assembly GCA_963693315.1). Classification (NCBI taxonomy): domain Eukaryota; kingdom Metazoa; phylum Arthropoda; class Insecta; order Diptera; family Cylindrotomidae; genus Diogma; species Diogma glabrata. The sequence continues at coordinate 459,674,530 of OY856186.1, read as the reverse complement.
GACATAATGAATGCGACTAATCGTTAAATAATTCGTTAAACTAAATTGTGTTTTCGTTTTTAGTATAAAAAAAAACTGAAAAAAGTTCAATTAATATTGATTGGTTTTAGTAAACTAGCTTTTAGTTATAAAAAACTGAAAATATTATAAATAAAGTTTTTTGTAAAAAAAACAAACAAAAAAACGATTTTAATTTTTTTCCGGCATTTATTTATATTGTCTTTCGCCATTCGCTGTTTGAACTCGTTGTCGGAATATATTACCAGTACATTTTTTGTTAAATTGAATAAAGTGGAAACCAGAGTAAAATATTGTATTTTGGGAACAAATTCCGAAGGAATACAAACATTGCAGATCATATTTTTAAGACGTATGTAATGTAAACCAACAGGAGACAAAGTAGAATTCGGTCTAGTGAATGAATCTCTTGGATAAATAGATTATTAACAGATCAAATTTATATGCCAATCAAGATGGAATTACAACAAAGGCCCTGCACTTCCACCAACCTGGTTTATTTTATACATACATCATTTACTCACCGATCAGTAAATATCGTGCATCGGTTATGTGGTTAAATCTGATAACAAATGCAAAAAATTGAATTATGGATTTGAATATTTCAATTTCCGGCATAAATAAAAAGATTATTCAACTAGCTGAACATCTTGGTTTTCTGTAGCACCTCTCAATTCTTTTGTTTGCTATATAATCGACCATCCAGAGCTTAGAGTTATTCCATCAGTTTCTTGTATAAATATTCTCCAGTATTAGTGTGTTCTTCCCGTACGATTATTTTAATAAAAATGTAATTCAAGACTACTTCAGTTTGCTGAAGGGGGGGGGGGGGGGGAGGGGTAATTTATCCCTAAAAATTTAAAATAAAATGTTTATGTAACCTAACAATCCATTTCATTCCATTCGATTTAGTATACTCGAATATTAATAGAGTACAAATTGCGAACATTTCATATTTGATGAGCGTAACACGTTCGATAACAAAGGTATTTTGTACTACTTCATCTTTTAAATTGTGCAACTATTCTGGTTTGAATAAAGCCATTTAGTAAAGATAAAAGTGAGCAACCGTTTTCTATTATATATCGATTATAAAAAACAGCGTATTTATTTTCTGTGCCAGTGTATTGAACGCCTAAATATTGACTACGTAAACAAATACGTTTCAAAAAAATTATACTATGTAGTCACAACTATAAATGCAGAGGACGTATAATTGTGTATTAAGAGGCCTATGCAAGATCAAACTTGCTTGACAACAGCACACGTTCAAACAATTTTCAATTTTTTTTTCACACAACCACAGCATTTGTTTTCTAGAAGTTTTAAGGTAATTTTACATTTATATAACAGCGAATCAACTAGTTCTTGTTATATTGTAAATTGTAATATTTCTTAAAAATTCTCTCGAGATTTTATTACGAACAAAATTTCATACAACTTTATTCCTAGTGTACTGACCTAGGTCCTAGTGCTATATCATGAGAAAATTTCCAAATTTGCAAAATTTGAACTTAGCAAGTTTTATTTTTCGTACATCTCTTGGATCTGATCAAACAAAAAATAAACCCGTTCCCTTAACCACCATATCACAAAAGTACTCTTTTAAAAGGTCACTTGCTACAAAAATAAAATATAATCACGTTTAAGAAAACTATAATCATCATAAAAACTTCATAGTTTAACTTCAAATAATCTTTAATATTTAAGTCCTTTGAACTTTATATGAACAAAATTATCTATTAAAAAAAAACTGTTATCAGAAAAGAACATAACGGTCATAATCTTAGGTTTATGTTTTTTGACGACTTCGATTTGTAGTAAGTACGACAAATTTAATTTATTTATTAATATTTTGTAGTGTGTTTTAGTATCAAATCGATTTTAGTAACGAAACAATATACACATTTGAGGATTTTTTTTTAAATATTGATTTAAAAAGTATTGTGAGTAAAATTTTGTTTTATTTTAGAATGATTACTGAATTAAACGAAGCATGCTTTAGGATACAGAAGCCGAGAATCTTAACTAAAGTTGTTCATTTATTTTTCAAACATCTCAAGTTTGCTTAAAATGAATTGCTATCGTTGATATACATCACGTTATCAGTTTTAATTCAAATAAATTTTAGTTTATTGCAATAATTGTAAATGATAATTTATGATAACAAATTAAAATAATGAAAAATGAAATTTAAAACAAGAGTTCATCATCTGATATTGTCTTAATTTTTGAACGTATGAAATTATGAATCGTATGTGGAACGTTCTTATATAAATATAAAAGTAAACTTAATTTAATTAGTTTTATAGAAAACCAATTTTGTATCTGTTATTTATTTATTGGTTTTATATAGAGTTTTATGAGGAAAAATTAATTTAATTAATTTCTTCACTTTAATTTAATAAATATTTATGTAAAGTGTATTTATAAGTGTAAATAGCTTATTCGCTGAATACAAGAAATTTTTTCAATAATGGTACAATACATAATAAAAAAATTTAAACGTGAAAATCAAACGTGATTTCGAGTTGTAAACATTTTCATCTATATGTAAGTAAGGAAACAAAAATGTGAGAGTAATAGCAGTGCCTACATTAAAATCCGTACCTAAATCTCTTCATGTATTCTAAACAGCACACTTGTGACTTTAATTTCAACAAAGTTGTTATATAAAACAACTGTCTAATCAAGGGATTGCATTCTGCATCACTAAATCTTTAACGATTTTAAATTTTTAATTATTTTAGTTCAAAATTGTTTCAGATATAATCGAAATGACAATTGACTGGGTTCCATTAAATGAACCATTTCATCGCCGATTAGAGACAATTGTAACATTTATGTTTATGTCTTTTATATTTTGGGGAGAGCTTAGCAGCTTACTTTTTTGTTATTACAGCTTGGTAATTTTGTAAAAATTATATTTATTGAAGTAATTTACGTTACAATTCAAATATATCACTTTCACAGGTACATGGGCAACTTCTACTTAAAACAGTGATATCGGCCTATTTAATTTTTGTTTTAGTTATTGATAGAAAAACTGGATCATCAGGTGGTCGCAGGCAAGGGTTTGAATGGTTTCGAAATTTAAGATTTTGGGAAATATATTGTGAATATTTTCCAGCTAAATTAATTAAAACCGTAAATCTTCCACCAACAAAGAATTATTTATTTGCTGCATTCCCTCATGGAATATTAAGGTAATGGAAATGTTTTTATATCCTTGCTGTATGATTATACTAATAATAAACATATAGCTCTCCAGTTAATTTTATAAGTTTTAGCAGTTCCGTTTCCGTAAAGTAACCTTTATTGGGCGACCTCAATGTGACATTCTCTCCCATTGGTTTCCTAGCTATCATTTCATGGTCTTTACACTACAAACAATTATAAAACTGGGTTACTCTCCAGACGTGATAGCACTTGTTTTATGGTTTTAGCAAATAATAAAAAATGTGGTCTTTTGTGAATTTCTTCGAACCGATTTGAAAATCGTTCTTAATTACGTAATAGACGAAACAATTATAAAAAAAAAATAATTTCAAACTTGATCTTCAAGGGTTCTAAAATAAATTTTCCGGTAAAATGTTTTTTACTTTAATTTTTAAATTCTTAGTTTCAATAGTAAAGAATGTTTTGCTATTGTGTATTTGCAAAATTTCTTGAATATATCCATGATAACTGTACTTTTAATATAAAATGTAAACTAAAATTTTTCTTATCTTGTTTTTTAAAGCACTTTTGATTGATTTGTTATTTTAATCTAAATTATCACCTTAATTTTTAATCTTTTGATCCCACTTATGGTGAGTTTTGATATTTTGTATATAATTAATGAGCAATAAAAAATATATTAAGAGTATATTAGCTTAAGTATATAGTAATCCGGTCATTTTATAAAGATTTTTTGTTTAGTACTGAACTAAAATATTGATTTGTGATAATAACTAAATCATTTATTCAATTTAAAAATTTAAAATATATACATATTGATTTGGATTGCATGAATTAATTTATATTTCAGAATAAATTAGTTATCTACGAATTTGTGCTTTGAAATATTGTAAAGATAAGTTCTTAAGAGTCATTTTGTCATAAAATCCTAATCTATGTAAGATATTGTTTTGATTCACCTTTTGGTTAAGCACTAATTCACTACACCATTGTTTTGTACATGATTTATCAGGTCCTATATCGCTTTAATACTCTTTAATAGAATATAAACCAGCAACAATTCCTAAATCGGTTAATGTTTCAACGCAATCAATTTTCTTAGTTAAAGTTGTTTGCATACTCGAAGACTGCATTGATTTGTAATTTTATTTTTTAATTTATGATCTACGGGTGTGACAACCAACCAATAACTTGAGATACTACATAGAACTGGTATAATAGCAGTGATATATCATTAGTAAAGATGACATCTTAGGGGTGCTGACGGATGAACTCTATTCAATCAACGGTATATCAACCTCAAACTTAGTTATGCAGCATTCCTTGATGATGCCACGCAATTATTTGCTCGAAGAAATGACCCTCCATATAACTATATGTGTAATCAAGCTAGTGTAACTAGATGGATTATTGGCAATCCAATTTTAGTTTTGTTTATGCAAATTTTTTAAATCAAATTTATTTTTACCTCTGATTTTATTTTTTTACTTTATCTTATTTATCATGAAATGGGCTATGTCATATAGACCGGGAGGCAGCGTTGCATTTTGGTTAGTGATTTGACGCCGATTGAATTTAATTTTTATAGATAGATTAATTATTTGTGATGTAGAAAATAAGAGTCAGCCGTCAGACTTGCGGGGGGTGTGGTTGTGGGGGAGTTTTAAACTGGTAAAAAAAACGAATTCCAAAAGTAATTTGATGCCGCTTCAAAATTTGTATGATGCATGTTTACACCATAGCAATTGAAAAAAAAGTCGTCAGCTGATTGGCGGATGGGGGATTATACGTCAGCTCCTCGTATACATCAGTATAAAAATGCAATATAGTCAAGACCTTTCTGCATAGGATCTTGATGAAACTTTGGCAAATGATCCAGGTTCACTTGAAAATGGAAAATCTGAATTAATTTTAAATTTGGACAAAATGGCGGGGGGTCTCCCGAACACCTCTAAATTTAAATCTTCAATAACTTCTAATCCCGACTTATGATCTTATGGAAACTTGGTATATAAATTTTTAGTACTGTTTCCAATATTTCTGCATACCAACTTCCGGTTTGACAGTTCCGGTTAAAAAGTTTTTTTTCCAGGTATTTATCCCTACTGTAGCCTACAATTACCGATCGATTTTCATGAAACGTTGGTAAACGCTTTCAAGTAACATGAAAAACATTTTGTTAGCTTTTGGATTACATTGGATAAAGGGTTGGGGGGTCCACCATACAACAGATGGTTTTTTCCACCATGTTTTTTATGTTTGTTGGGAGCATAAAACATTCGTTCGGGAATGAATTTTGACGACACTTTGGAAAAAGATGCAAATATGTATGGCAAGAAACTGATTAGTTTTTTAGCGATAGTGAACAAAGTGGTGGGGGGTCCCCCAAATACCTGTTTTTTTTAAAGCTTAATAACATTTGTACCTGATAATCGAATTGGATGAAACTTAGTACATAAACATTTGGTACGGTTCACAACAGTTCTGCATCGCAACTGCCGGCTTTTCATTTCCGGTAAAAAATTTTGGTTCGTAATTTTTTGAAGTTTTTTCACTGCCTACAATAATGAAGTGATTATGATGAAACTTATGGAAAAAGTTTCAATTAGTGAAAAATAATTATCATCTTTTGGGACACTTTGATCAAAGTGGTGGGCCGTCTACCATACATCTGCTGACTTTTCGCACTTGGTTTTTAAAGTTTGTTGGGAGCATACAGACTTCATTCATTAATCAATTTTAGTGACACTTTGAAAAAATATGGAGACTTAAATGACAAAAAAACTGATTAGTTTTTGGACAATATTGAGATAAGTGGTGGAGGGCCTCCCGAACACCTGCTTATTGTGTCACCATTGTTGCAATGTTTGTTGGGAATACCAAACATTTTTACCGGAAATGAAAAACCGGAAGTTGGGATGCAGAACTTTTGTGAACCGTACCAAATGTTTATGTACCAAGTTTCATCCAATTCGATTATCAGGTGCATATGTTATTAAGCTTTAAAAAAAACAGGTGTTTGGGTGACCCCTCACAACTTGGCTCACTATCGCTCAAAAACTAATCAGTTTCTTGCCATACATATTTGCATCTTTTTGCAAAGTGTCGTCAAAATTCATTCCCGAATGAATGTTTTATGCTCCCAACAAACATAAAAAACATTGTGGAAAAAACCATCTGTTGTATGGTGGACCCCCCAACCCTTTATCCAATGTAATCCAAAAGCTAACAAAATGTTTTTCATGTCACTTGAAAGCGTTTACCAACGTTTCATGAAAATCGATCGGTAATTGTAGGCTACAGTAGGGATAAACACCTGGAAAAAAAACTTTTTAACCGGAAGTGTCAAACCGGAAGTTAGTACGCAGAAATATTGGAAACAGTATTAAAAATTTATATACCAAGTTTCCATAAGATCATAAGTCGGGATTAGAAGTTATTGAAGATTTAAACTTAGAGGTGTTCGGGAGACCCCCCGCCATTTTGTCCAAATTTAAAATGAATTCAGATTTTCCATTTTCAAGTGAACCTGGATCATTTGCCAAAGTTTCATCAAGATCCTATGCAGAAAGGTCTTGACTATATTGCATTTTTATACTGATGTATACGAGGAGCTGACGTATAATCCCCCATCCGCCAATCAGCTGACGACTTTTTTTTCAATTGTTATGGTGTAAACATGCATCATACAAATTTTGAAGTGGCATCAAATTACTTCTGGAATTCGTTTTTTTTACCAGTTTAAAAGTCTCCCACAACCACACCCCCCACTACTTTAGCAGCTGACCGCCAAATTTATCATCAGCTGGAGTTAATTAATTAAAATAAATAAAAATCAACCGGCATCAAATGACTTTTTCATTTGCAACGCTGCCTCCCGGTCTAATATTTTATTATGTGATAAGACTTATTCTTAAATTATCCATTATTTACTTTTTATATGAGCATACTCGCCCACATTTGACACTTAGTTTAATTTCAAAATTGGGCATTTATCGTTTATTAAAAAGACAAAATGAACATAGTTATGAGTTGATAGAAAATGAAAATTGAATTATTTCAGTTTAGGAGCGTTTGCTTCATTTGGCAGTAATGCAACAGGGTGGAACAAACAATTTCCAGGCATTCGGTCTAAGCTGGTGACACTTGGCTATCATTTTCACATGCCTTTCTTTCGTGAAGTAATTATGAGCTGGGGTATGGCCACATCCGATCGTAAGTCAATTAAAACAATGTTATCGGTTCCAAATGATCCAAAACATAAATTTAACAATGATGGATATACATCAAATGCTGTCATTTTAATGGTTGGTGGTGCGCAGGAAGCGTTAAATAGCAGATTTGACAATTACAGAATTGTATTAAAGAACCGTAAAGGATTTATAAGACTAGCTATGCAAACTGGGTAAGTATGAGATTAACTTCTTTAAAAATAACAAATACTATTAAATAATCATTGGTAATTAGATCAGATATCGTTCCTGTCATTAATTTTGGTGAAGTCAATTTATACGATCATCCTCATGCACCACCTGGTTCCAAACTGCGAAGATTTATGCAATGGGTTAAAAATGTAACTGGAATTGCACCAGCTTTCTACATTGGAAGAGGTATTTTTCAAAATAATTATGGATATATACCTAAACGTGAATCTATTACAACAGTTGGTAAGATTGAATAAAAAAATACAAAACTGTACACCCAGAATTAACGTAATTGCATGTTCACCTATTTTTAGTTGGTTCACCAATTGAAGTACTTAAAAAAGATAACCCATCAGAAGAAGAACTTGAAAATTATCATACCGTGTTTTTCAAAAAGCTAAATGAATTATTTGAAACTCATAAATGCAAATACATTCAGAACCATAAAAATGTATTCTTAGTCATGGAGTAAGATGTTCTTATCTTACGAATAATAATGAACCAAAGATTAGCAATCTTAGTTTTTTGTAGATGTAATTAAACGAAGTATTTATAATTTTATTATAGTAAAAAAATTATTAAAACGAACTTTGGTATTTTTTCAAAATATCGTTTATAAACAAAACAATATAATTTCTTTATTTAAATTTTTTTCAAAATTGCACTAAACACTGAAACAATCTTATTACTCTCGTTCCTCACTAAAAATTCCTGAAATAATGGTTTTTTAAAGAATTTAGCACCAATAATTCCACTTACACTTAAAATTAGCGCTCCAGATAGGAACATTGCTCGATTTAACATCTATTAAAAAAGAAGGATATTGAAAAATCAAATAATTAGTATTAAAAGCTTTAAAATCTACCTTATCTTGCCATGCACGGTTTTCCATGCATTTTTTATATGGCATACCTGAGAACGAAACTGAATAATACAAGGGAATCCAATGTTGAGGGAACAAACGAAAAAGGACGTCATCTAAAAATTTTCGAAGTCTGAATGAATTACGATTAACAAGATCACCAACCTATAAGCAAAATATATTTTAAAAGTATTTTTAGATTTTTCGGTATCGTAAATCACCGTATACCTCAACGTAATTATACATTGCTAAATCACAAATAGCATGCACATTTTCCCATCTTATTGCACTAAATTCTCTCAATGCACTTTCAATATCATCTGGATATTTCTTAATCACGCTATTTAATACAGAACAATCTTCAAAACCAGCATTCATGCCTTGTCCGAAAAACGGGACCATAGCATGAGCAGCGTCGCCTAGTAGTAATACTTTTGAAGACATGTGATAGTATCGACACTAAAACAATATAACATTAGAATCACGACATAAAACAAATTTTTGGTTGTGTTTTACTTTCACCGATATTATTGATTGGGGTTTGCTACTGAAAAAATCTTTGATTAAATTTTGCTCTCCAATCAATTCAATAGCATCCGGAAAATATTTTTGGTAAAAGTCCAAAAGCAATTCAACTGTAGTTAGACGTGAAAATTCTTCAAAAGGCATTAATAAAGTGACTGTCCATGATTTTTCCTAATAAGAATAGCATATTAGTGATTTAAATACACAAACAAAAAATGAACTAATAAACTTACTTGGTTTGGTAGGGCCACCATCATAAACTTACCCCTAGGCCATAAATGAATATAATGATTTGGAATAGCATAGTCGCCGTCTTTTGGTGGTATTCGTAGCTCAATATATCCAAGATCAATGTAAGTTTGATTAAAATCAAAACCTGGCTTTAGCAGCATATTTCGTCGAATAATACTAAACGCTCCATCACAACCAATAATTAGATCAGTTTTGACCTCCTTTTCTTCTAAAGTTTTTGTATTCTGAAAACGTAACACACCTTCATCCAAATCCGTTTTGATAATTTTTTCGTTAAAGTGCAACGTAATATTTTTGTACAATTCCGCCGCTTTCATAAAATAATTTATCTTACTTAAGTCAAAGTATTAAATAATTTGTTTTGAGCATGATAGTTACCATTTAAAAGTAATGTATTTATATCTTTTCTTGCTAATGAATATGTGCATTGGTTTGTATTATGATCATATATCATTTTCACAGTTTGACCTTTGTTATTATGCACCATTCGTCCTTTAACTGGTACTGCGAATTTCAAACAGTCTTCAGCTAATCCTACTTCATCTAGTGCTTTCAGACCGCGTGCAGTTGCGGTTAGATTGATACTTCGTCCAGACGTATCGTCTTTTACCTGTCGAATATCTTCCCTGTATTCATAAATATTAATATTGTGTCCTCTTCGAGCTAGAAATAATGCAGCCAAAGAGCCAACCTTAAATGTGGTAAATGATTATGTTCAAAATACCCTTGTTATTTAAATTTACTCACCAATCCACCACCTACGATTGAAATATGTAATGATTGTTTTCCTTTAATGATACCATTTTCTTCTTTATTCATAATTCTTTTTTAATATTTGATTAACTGTCGCAAAAGCTCTGAAAAATCATTTAAATCTATGAACCATTGAATGATAACTAAAATCAAAACAAGAAAAAGGAAATTTAAGTTTGAAAAAAGTTAAGACGTTAGCGATGTGAGTGTGACATTGAAAAATTTAAAATGCGCATGTAAAACAAAGAAAGATTTACGTATTATAAATAATCTTATTAAATTTATATTCTTTAAGATAAATTGTTAGTAGTTTTCTTATTTACTACATTAAATTTGAAATCATTGTTGTAAACAAATACGTTTAAAATAAACTAAAACATCTTACCACACACATTGTTTTACTTAAATTTGGCAATTCACTTCCAAATTAACGTTTAATTAAAAATAAATTTAAATCACTTTGCAAACAAGTTGTTTTCAAAAATATTATTTTTAGTGCGAAAAACGTCATCTGAATGCCGAAGTCGAAAACAACTGCCATATCTTTGAGATATGGCATTTGAGATTCATGAGAACATGGATTATGCATAGAATGCTCTATAGTCTCAATAATAATTAATATCTAATCAATCAACTCAATGATGGTAATTTTTACATAAAAAACAACTTAATAGAAACAATTAGTTGACCAAAATCAATAACTTGTAAATTATAAATTTATAAGATGGTTTGGAAGCTGTGTTAAATTTTATAATAAATAAAAATACAAAGAGTCTGGTTCTCACTTTTAAGGATTTTCTTTAGGATTTAAAATCTCATTTAAATAGTGTATGTGTAGGCCAACTCTACCTAACTAAACTTTTTGAGGCCAACCTGGAATTCTTTCTTTAGCTTTAGCGAATTTATTCAGTAGCTCTTATTCAAATGTGTTTTGTTTTTTTTAACAAAAAGTGTTGAGTAATAGGAATTATAATACGTATCACAACATCATAAAATCTTTTTAGTACCTACGCCCTACAACAACATGCGTTCTAAGGTGTTGATTGACGTACACATTATATCTTTATTTTGTTTTTTAGATAATGGATAACTAAACAATTAATCCTATCATATAATAAAATATGACAAAATGGAGCAGCAAACCCAATTAAAATAAGTTAAAAATAAAATAAGAAAAAAAAAACAATTTTCAAAAAAAAAATTGCATGAACAAAACTAAAATGAAGTTGCCAATAATTCAGATAGTGACATATTCTTTGATCATGTGACGCACTGTTTCCCTCAATGATTAAAATAGAGTTATAAAATAACTCATTTCTTCAAGCAGGCAATAGCGTTACGTCATCAAGATCAAGGAATACTTTATCCTTTATAAGAATATTATATACCACCGCTAAGATATCAACTTGGCTAGGGACATCTCACTGCTATTGCGAGTAGTATGAGATATCTCACTTGAACTCGTATGCCAATAGCAGGAACTGGAGTACACCGATATGCCATCATATCAGCGAATTATATCCTATTCAGTAATGTCAATAGATGAAATCATTCAGAATAATGTTCCAAAGAAACAGAATGTCGGTAAAGTATGATCTATTTTTCTTAATAAGCAAACATAAGTTATAACACATTTGTAAATTTTGTACAAAATCAGTTTAATCTCTTATATTCACAAAGAAAATCAAACACCATAATCTAGACAATTTTATTTAAAAACCTAAAATGTGATAAAATTACATAAATTATAAGATAATATAGCAATAAAGACAATTTATATGAATGTTTTAAAGTATTAGATTTAAAAAAACTGGCATTCGTAGAAATTAGAAATTCGCAACCATAATAGCCAAATCTTGCAAACTATTTTATTCATAAACATTTAAAAACCAACATATTTTAGTACCAGATCTTGTAAACTATCAAATTTGAGAAATGTAAAAATAATTGAACAGGCAAAACCCAATAAAGTTATTCCGATTGTAAATAAAGTCGTGGTTATAACCTAAAAATATCCAAACGGTTATTAAACAGTTAGACCAAACAGTTATTAAAACAATCTTAATTTACCTTATCTTGCCATTTTCGATTGGCAACACATTCCTTGTATGGAATATGTGAAAAAGATACGGAAATATATAACGGTATCCAAAAATTCGGTAATAAATAATAAAGGAAGTCATCAAATGTTTTGCGGAGTCGGTAAGATTTTCTATTAACCAAATCCCTCATCTATAAAAACAAATACAAAACTTTATTTTATTACATCATATGTGATTTATATAATCTACCTCCGTATAGTTGTACATAGCTAGATCACATATCGAATGCGCGTTTTCCCAACGAATTTCACTAAATTCTTCTAAAGCATTTCCAATATTGTCAGGATGTCTTCTCAAGACATCACTTAAAATGGTACAATCTTCGAAACCAGCATTCATTCCTTGTCCATAAAACGGAACCATTGCATGTGCTGCATCACCAATTATTAATACTTTCGATGAAACATGATAATATCGACATTTAATTGATACTAATGATTGTGGTTTTGCATTAAAAAAATCTCTAGTTAATTTTTCTTTTCCAATTAATTTAATTGAGTCTGGAAATTGTGTGTTGAAAAAATTTAACAATTTTTCAACCGTTGTTATTTTTTTAAAATTTAAAAACGGCATGAATAATGTAACTGTCCATGATTTATCCTAAAAGTTTAAGAACATTATTAGTTAATTGTTTTGCAAGAAAGCTTAAACCAAAAGTTATAGATACGATAATATTGCAAAACACAATATTTAAATATAGCGCTTACCTGATTTGGTAAAGCAATCATCATAAATTTTCCTCTGGGCCATATATGTAAAAAATTTTCTGGCATGGCGAATTCACCATCTTTTGCAGGTATGCATAATTCAATATATCCATGTTCTATATAAGTCTGAGTGAAATCAAATCCAGGTCTTCCAAGCATATTCCGTCTAACTGTACTAAATGCTCCATCACACCCAATTAACAAATCGCTTGAAATTTCATTTATCTCTTTTGTTTTAACGTTTTTCACACAAAATGTTCCTTCGTCAATGTTGGTTGATATTAATTTTTGATTGAAATTAAGAGTAATATTCGCATATAAATCAGTAGCTGAAATTGTTTTATTCTAAAATAAATTATGTTTTGGTTGCTTAGGAAAAATTACCGTTTAATAATACTTCATTGAGATGTTTTCTTCCAACTGAATATATGCATTGTTTTTGATAATTATCGTACGGGACCATTGTTTTATTACCTTGAAGATCGTGCAACATTCGACCACGCATAGGAATGCCATGTTGTAATAATGCCGTTTCTAGTCCAATATCAGCAAGGGCTTTGCGGCCACGAGCTGATAATGATAAATTAATACTGCGACCTGCTACAAGCTCGGCTTTTCTTATATCTTCACGATATTCATATAAATTAATATTATGCCCCTTTCGAGCTAAATGTATTGCTGCTAATGATCCCACCTTCAACGGTAAGGGAGAAATGTAAATATTTTTTTACAAATAGATATAATTTTAATATTATCCTCACCAGTCCTCCACCAATAATTGAAATGCTAATATTTTGTTTATCGGCTCCATTTGCATTTCTTGTTGGAAAACTCATTGTTCAATAAAGTCACAAGTTGCACAAAAAATAATTTTAAGTCAAATAGGTTTAACAATAATAATAAAACTGAGGTGGAAATTTTTATAACAACTGAAAAATACATTTCCTTACATACAATTTCTTTGTAATTGATACTGCTATGGTTTGCAGCCATACAACATAACATGTAATTTCTTAACAAAAGGTTATTGAAATACTATAATATTGGTTTTATTCAAAGTTTTTTTTTCATTTATTATTTATTATATCAGTTTCAATGATTAGATCTCCATAGATTAGTTTTTGAAATTATTATAATTTGATAGAATATAAAATGAGGATTCTATTTATTTATTCAAAAGTACATCCATCTTCATCGTGGAACACTATTTCTAATTAAATTAAATTAAATTACATAAAATACCAGAATATGTTTATAAGTTATTTATATAGTGTTTAATCTATTTATTTATATATTTTTGTACAAATATTTATTTTTTTTAAACAATAACTTATCCGTTTTTATAATTTAAAAGTAAACTTAAGCCAAAATACTAAAATTTAAATAATTTTTTTCTATCAATAAAACTATAATTGAAATTGATGCATTGAGTTGTGAAAGTCAGGACGATTGTAGTGGCTAGCCGTTCTGCTTGAAAACTGTGATATTGTATCATCTCCAATTGCCATATGATGTGGTGGTGCTACAAGCATAACGGGTTGTAAATTTAATGATTTACGTGACCCAGCCATGCTAGCAGAATCAGTTATGTAAGCGTTATTGATTTCACCTTCAGAAAATAAAAATAAAAACTTAAATTTTACAAACAAAAATATTTATTAAACTTTATAATTAAAAAGATCTGTTAGTTAATATAAAGAAACAATTAAATAAGATTTATGATATATTATTGTATTAATTTTAATAAGTGTCCACAGTTTAATTTTTTGGTGTTGATACAAAATTCGTGCTAAAAAGTATAAATGAACGGCTGAGTAGAAAAGGGATAATATTCCAAAAATACGAAAAATAAACTGAGATAGCTATTTTGTTGTTGAATGTCGAATTCATTTAATGAGCGTATAAAGAATAATATTCCATTTTTTAGAATATTATCCTTTTTCTACTCAGCCGTTCAAATATAAAGCATAGTTTTCAAAATGCACCAACTAAGAACATAAAATGTAGCCGATTCATCTACTAATAGTCAACAATCAACATGACCTTATTTTGATTTAATGCTAATTTTTCCTGATTTTTACCGTTATTTTTCATGTTCACATTTTTGGATCAATGAAGTTCAGAATTGCGCAAGGAAGTGTTCACAAACTAACGTTTATGTCAATATCTCAATTTTGTGCGGTGGAAAATAAAATAAAAAATTGTAGTGTTACTTAAATTAAAGACTTTTTCAAATCAATGTGACTACGTTAAAGATAATTTTTACGCCTCTGGAATTTCGGCAACACTTTGGTCCCCAACGACTATATATGATAAGTGGAGACAGAAAATCAAAATGAAAAAAAAGTTTGTATATATTAGTTTATATGTAACGATATGGGATATAACGGAATTTGGCGGCACTCTCACGGTCGCATCGCATTTGACCTACACCAAAACTATTTTTGTAAATGTTCTGGCAAATAATTTCTTGGATAAGTTCGTGAACTGGCCTTAACCGGTTACCGGTTAAGCGGTTAGAGCCTAAAAAGTCGAATAATCTAAGGCGTTATAACGGCCGTTTGAATTTAATAAATATTGAATATTTGAACATATTTCTATCATTTTCTCAAATGACAACCTTGGCGTTCAAGGTTCCTGGAAAATCAGCTGTTTTAAAAATTTAATAAACTTCGTTGTCCTTGATCTAGCTAAAAATGGCCAAGCTCACATTTGAAATCTTTTTCACACTTAGATACAACATAAATCTTTCCAAAACTTAAAGAAAATTATCCAAGTTCCGAGGTTGAGACCCTGTGGCTGTTGAAAAGATATACAAACGCAAAAGGCGATGCTTTCATAATTTTTGAGTTTATGTTATTTAATTTCATCTTAACTTTTAAGCAAACTTTTAAGCTAAACTATAGCCTCAGAAATTTTCAGCATTCTAACCCAAGAGGTTCCAGTTTTATAAGCATTATACTAAACCTAATGCAAGAAAAATCTCAAGCCATTGAATACCATAGGAAAATTATCAAATTCTTCTTTGTTTGTATTTTTTTTCACTGAGGAAACCGTTTGAAAATAGTATATTTGCCTACAAGAGATGAAAACGCTGCTTTTTCGTGAGTGAAAATCTGTTCACGAGACGCGTTATCGACAAATTTACGAAAATTTTTGGGCAATTTTACGAAAAGGAAAATGTTTTTATCACAGGTGATTAAGCGTGATGAAAATAGACTTTTCAATTTTTTTTCTTTCTTTTTCTTTCTTTTTTTTCTATATGCTATCATAGAAAAAAAATTTAATATAAGAACAAAACAATACAATAACAAAGATGATTTTGAATTAAAATTGTTTGATAATGCTGACTATAAATTATGTGTATAATTTGGTATAATTGTAGTTGTGACGTAGTTCATTTGATCTTTGGTGGACGTTCATTTGATCTTTGGTGGATTTAATATGTTATAACTAATTTTAACCAAATTCTACGAAGCTGTTCCGAAATTGCATAGAGTAGTTTCGGTTAATGTATTTAATTTGCTTTGGAAAATTTTTTGCCTTATTTGTATTTTAATTAAACAAAAAGAAATTCTCTAAAAGGTAATGACATCATTCAATTTGACCGATCACATTTGAATTATACTAGTAACAAATAATTATACATCTGGCGTACTGCGATATCAGTTAATTATCAAATAATTATGAAATAATTAACTAATTTCGCAGTAGGCCAGACGTATAATTCATAAAAAATATAGAGAAATGAAAAATGGCAAAAAATTTTCTAAACGAATACCCCTCCCTCGTTCGGTGATGAATTCTCATAATTTTTTGGAAAATTCCTCAAGCAAGTGGTATTGATAGTCTTGTGCTATTATAAATCTAACTATTTCTTGCGCACATCCTGCCGCTCGGACTGTTTAATTGATATAATTTTTCTAAAATTCAATGTGTTTTATATCGTCCCTTTTTTCTGCGCTTACGTGTGTCGGATGCTCAGTTTGTGATAAATGACTTTTATCAAGTGGGTCAAGTATTAGCTATTTATGTTTATAATGCAACGGATTTGAAAGCATTTTTACCACAAAAATTGTAATTAATAAAATGTTACGGTAGACCGTTGGTTTGAGATGTATTATATTACTATATAGATGCCGATATGGTTATAAGTGTATTGCAGGAAATATGCCGTTTTTAGGGTCCCGTTTTTTATAACGAACCCTATTGGTGAGAGTAAAACGTGTTTTTCCCACTATATCGATTATCTCGTAAATTTATCGATTATCTCGTAAACCATAAATGCTATGGACCTAAAATTTGAGATGCGTATAAAAGTAACCTATCCTCAAAATATGACGGATTAAAAAATAAATAAAGTTGTTTTAGTTTATTTTACAAGGCTACGATGTGAGGAATTTGATAAAATACACTTTTGTATAGAGTCAAATAGTATATCATATGAAAGGACCCCACTTTAATATTCCTTAAAAATTTATTTTGGATTTTTACACTCCACCAATTTTTGTATAATTTTGAATAATGTGACGTTTCCTTTATGTTTTCTTTCCTCCATTAGCTCCGAACCTAATTGATCGAAAATCTTAAAATGTAAAAATGTATTTGGAATGTTAGAAAAATTAGTTTTTAATGAAAAATATATAAAAGTATCATATAATTATTTATTAAAACACCATTTAAAAACCGCCAGCCAACAATCATAGTGACAGAATACAGAGCGATTTTTTTTTCCGTGCATCGTATCGTACAAGTGGAATGATTTGTCTGAATCAATAGTCTCGGAGGGGTTCAATACACTTAAAAGGTATATATGTGTTGTTGTGACACATATTGTAATTCCTATAACACAACCTTTTTATTTAAAAAAAAATAAAAATGAAAAAATAATTAAACTTTTAATTGAAAAACCTCATAAAGGTTGATGATTGTTTATGTTTTCTTTAAGAACACTTTGACCTAGCTAGGAGTCGAACCCCGCATCCTCTGAGACCCATCGTGGTAACCACTTGGTCACTCAACACACAATAGATCTATGGACACAGTAGCAATAGACATCTACCCTAACTAAAAACTACTAATAACTATACGATTCTTGAAAGTTTGCATTAGGTATGATTTTAGCCGTTCACTGCACAAAGTGACTAATTCAACTTTTTGAAAAATCTTAAATTAATGGGTCAAAGCACTTGCTATAATCATCACTTTTTATGTTGAAAACAAGTTCCCTGAATAATAAAGATTAACACCATTAAAAGTTAAAACTTGTTTGACTGTTGAAATATATCTAATTTCTCAACGTTTTGTTTTATGGAATTAATCATTTTGGGCATTGAACGGCTCATTTCTTATTGTGCCTTTTTTAGCTTATGTTTGTTAACCTCCTCTATTATCTTTTGTTAACCTCCTCTATCATGACTGCTTAATTTTTTTTTGGTTTCTAATCAAATAAAACTGCTCTATTTCCTTTTGCGTATTTCTAGAAGAATATCTTTAGAACAATGAATTTGTATTTCTGTTTACTTCGTAGTCCGTAGTAAAACAAGCTTTTATCACGTTGCTAAAGGAGGGTACTATGTGCTGATGGTTGGTTTGTTTAGCCAATAACTTTGACTTAGACTGTGTTCCAATCCATGCTAAATAGTACTAAAAATTCTAAATTGAAATAGCAAAACCCCCGATGTACTCAGTGAGACGTGAGAAGTCTCCTTGAGGTGTTTTGGCTTAAAATCGATTATCTCATAAACTCTAAATCCTATAGACCTGAAATTTAAAATGCGTATAACTGTAATCCCCTGAAGATGACGGATACAAACATAAATAAAGTTGTTTCCGTTTGTTTTACGGGGCTGGGAAGCAAGACCTTTAAGGAAGTACTTTTTTTTAACGAGTCAAGTAGGGTATTATATGAAAGGACTTGGATTCAGTATCCCTTAAAATGTATTTTAGAATTTTTTACTACAGATTTTTTGAATAAAATTGAATAACAGCGTTTTTTCATGTTTTCTTACCCCACTTAGTTGCGAACCTATTTAATAAAAAAACTTTAAAGGTCTTAGGAAATATAGAAAAAGAGGTAACTTTTGAACAAAAAATATAGCGAAGTGTAAAATTCTCATAATCATATTTACTAAGGGGGTGGGAATGAGAAGGGGGGAAAACACCATTTAAAACCCAGCAATGTGAAATATCGTATAAACAAGCACTTAATTCAAGAAACATTGTAATTATTTTTAGAATTTTGGAGTGCAGTTTTTGAATTATTGTCAAACAAGTGCAATTGAAGTTGGTCCCACCTCTTTGTCGCGTTCTTTTTCTTAACATTTTCTAACAATGTTAAAATGTCATAAAATTGTGTTGAAACGTCATGTTAAGTTTTGTCGACAATGTTGATTTATAATTTAAGAACGACAAAATATTAGACTTTTTATCTGTCAAAAATAAATTTGTTGTATTTGAGCACATAAATTAAATATATTAGAATTATTTAATTTATATATAATAAAACTCAATTGCGAAACACAAAAATAAGAAATTGTATTTTCGAATCTCTTAATTATAAACATTTTGACAGATAAATAGATCACAACATACCATTTGACATAACAACATTCTATAAATAATAACATTCTATAATTCGTGTCTAGGAGGTGAGTGCGAAATTGTTACAAAATGTTAACTTTTGACAGTTTAACATTGAATTTAGGAACGACATATCAATTTTAGATATCAATTTTATTTTTATTTGGCTGCAAGGGTAATTTTTAATTTTTGTGACAGTGCCACCAACTGAAAAATTTGATTTTCTGATGTTTTTGCGTTTCTGAGGTTGTAATCGTTTTGTTTTGAGTTGTCAACGGAATTTTCAGTTTATGTTCAAAGTTCGGTTTTATTCATTTATATATTTTCATAATTTGTATTTTGTATTTAATTTTTAAAATTAGTTATTAGTAGAAAAATTATTATTATTTATTTATTAGTAAAAATTAGTTATTTTTAAAATTGAAATTTGTAAGATTCATTTTGACAAAGAACAAAGTATTTTAGTTTATGCAATTTTATTTTTGACAGCTTTTCACGCTAACGCCTTTGTTGTGGTTACCACAGCGAAATTGTAGACGTTTTTTTTATCGTCCGACGTTATCGTCCGTGTTGTGTTTCTACCTTAAAAGTTCATTGCTTGGTCTTTCCCACTAGATTTGAGATCTTTAACTTTTCAAAAGACATTTATCGTTCAATTTAAATGAATAAAATTCAGTTATATAGTGACTAAGTTAAAAATATTTAAGAATTATCGAATTGACTTTCGGTGGTAATAAATTTAATTGATCACAAAATCGATTGTATTAAAAGAATTTTTTGAATAAAAACAATGTTGGTAAGTTAAAATGAATCAATAAATAACTTAAATTTTAAGATTCAGAGATAAAAGGTTAATTAAAGCCAAACTGATTAATAGCGATCGATTAAAATTAGTATCAAATTAAGGGATTTCTATACCAGTTTTTTCTGAGTTTGAAATTTGAATATAGTTTTAGGTTGAGTTTTTTGTTCAGTTCTGATGTTCTTAATTGTAAAGTTAGGTTTGCTACAGAAAAATGTTTTTGTTTATGAAATTAAGCTATACCAAATACTGTTCGTAATGTTTCTCTAAGACTCTACCAAGTTTAGTTTTATCACAACGTAATTAGTTTATTTACCTTTGTACATAGATCCTGGATATTGTGGTTCGGGTTGTAATCTTACATGTCTTGTTGCCAAAATAAATGCTAATGTGGCTAAAATGCTTCCATCTACACATGCTATACATAATTATAAATTTTACTTCAATTATTATAAATGTTATACAAAACTATTTGTACACAATAATTACCTATAATTGCTAATGGATACGCCCAGCGAATTCCACAAAGTCCCAACTCAAAACGATTTGATTCTGGTCCACATACTTTTCGATATTCGTCCGAATTCCATCCAAATGGATAAGAAACACATCCCACCATTATACATATTGCTTAAAAAGTAAAGAAAAGTTGATATAAAAGGACATATACAATCATTTTACTGTGCAGGGAAGTGATCGTCATGGCAATGTTTGGTATTATAGTTAACGCGATAAACTATCAATTGTCCTTTTATAAGTTGGTGGTATTTAGTTATTATATGCAAGTTCTGAGAGTGTCTGGTAAATAACAAAAATTAAATGAACGAACAGGACAAAGTGTGTTCTTATGACTCTTTCTTTAGTCTAATATCTTAAGTCACTTCTATCTATAAGTGGAGTAATAAATTAAGTATACAAATTCAAAACTCAAAAAACCTAACAGTAACAAAACTACTATTTTGATACTAAACAAATACCTTATATTGAGAGATCAATGTAAAAAATAATTTAATGAAGTTTTAATCAACTTACAATTAAAACGTGTACTATCAGAATTTATATTTTTTTTACAAATGGTAACACCATAATTTGATAAAATTACCTATATATGATCTACTTAAACAACAAGTACATATGTATTTATACCGGAACTTTACTAAACAAAAAAAGAAAGAAAAAAGCAATATATAAACGGTTGAGTAATTATCAATTTCAATTCCAACACATAGTTTCATGAATGGGATTTTTTTATTATTTTAATTATGTTATTTAAGATACACCATGCGGATTAAAAATCGGAAGAGAACGAACAATAAAATAATTGATTGCAAATAAATTGAATTAGTAATTGGATTATTTCAGCAACAAAAAAAGAATTTTGATAATGCGTATAGGATGAGCACACGAGTTTTTTACACCCTATAAGGAAATAGATTAAAGAACAAAATATTGTGGTACTCCTTTGATTTTTTATTAAAAGACGCATTTCGAAATAAAAGGTTTTAATAAACTCGTACATTTATGTCTTACCTGAAAGAACTTGAAGCCATCCGCATAAATGAAAAACTGTAGTTGATTTTAGAAATAACATTAATACTAAAGATACTATTGTTATTAGAGATGTTATTACCGAAACGCCAACAAATATTGTTGCGACCTAAAAAATAAAAATTTATGTGAATTTAGAAAGGATTTTGTTGAAAATAAAATGATATCAATTAAAATCCTCTTTCAAAATATACATCAACACCTGAAGTAAAAAGATATCAAGCCTGACAGTGGGTAAATATTAACAGTTAACGAAGCTTCACGGGTAAGAAATAGCTAAAGGGCCAAGCCCGCGTTATAGCTTTTGAGGGTGGGGCCAGGATTAACATTTTCAAACGGTCCAAGCTTGGATTGATGTCCTGGGGCCAAGACTGGCAAACCAGGCTTGGGCCAAGTCTGGCCAATAAGACTTGGACGAGTTCTACCAAACCAATTTTTTTCCAGACCTCCTTTAAATATGTGGAAAGAGTAACATATATGAAAATAAAGATAAACATAATATGCAAATGTTTACATTGCATTAGACTGGCTAATAACGCGTAATATAATAAACTGAACCTTGGTTCAGTCTTGGCATTTACAACTGGCCCAGGCTGAAACCAAAGCTAACTAGCTAAGGCTTGGCTCGCCAATACTGGCACGAAATTGGTCAGTTGTTTCTCATTCAAACCATGTGTGGGGTGGGCATCGAAAACTTTTTTTTGAATCGGAACGTATAGCTATCACATTAAGAATTTGACGTAATGCTTTGTTAAATTGTTACAATTGCTAGAGGGTTAAACAATTTCAGGAAATTTTCGTAAATAGCCCGTAGAATACTATCTATTATATAATTTGTATAAAAAAATATGCCGAAAATAAGTTAGATGCAACTAATATATGTGTTTATTTGTTCAAATAAATCTAAGGGATGTGTGAACACTGATAAGAGGCCGTTAATCGACTTGCCATATTGTTATATTCCAATGATTTATTACTCCAATGAAATATGTTTAAATGTTTCATGAAAAAACCTAAATTTTCGTATTTTTAAATTAGGTATACTAATTTCTTGTTATGTAATTACCTGATGTGCCATAGACTCAATTGACCATATATTCCATAAATTTCCTTGACATTTTTCTGCTACATCGTCTCTTTGGCACGATTGCCATAATCCGAATCGGCCGGTATTTTCAGAATCTAAATCACCAACCCACTCTAAAAGGAAATGAAAATATTAAAGATAAAAACAATATTTAGTAAAATGCTTTAAACTACCTGGTGTCAAAAATGCTACTATACTAATAATAGCATAACATATTGTAAATATTCCCCATAAAACTGCAATAGCTTTTGAATTTCTAATATAATTTGTAACATACATATGGGTTGAATCGACGTATTCAATTTTTGTTCCCATTTTATGGTTTTTTGTGATGCGAGTCAATGATTATTAACTAAAATAAAAATAAAAAAACACATTTAATAGTTACTACAATGTTTTTTATATTTGTGACGCTGACGACGCATAGGCTAACTTCACCACAGCTCTGGCAACAAAATGTTCTGGATATATAGTGATCTAATATCTACCAAATACTTTGATTAATGGCTAACCCATGTTATAGATTTTGCGTAGTTCTAATTAGAAAAACATTCAACAAAGCTGTAGTATACCAACAGACATAAATTATGTTGGACGAATAGAATTCTAGAATTGAAAACTAGAATTATAGAAGAATAGAAATATAGAATTTAAAAAGTAAAAAAAAATGTTTATATGGAAGCTGGAATGTGGAACTGTTACAAATCACACTCCAAGCATATATACCAAGTTTAATCACAATCAATTATCTGATGTTATTGAATCAGTAACTGATGTTATTGAGGTTTCAAATAAACAGGTACTCGGGTCGCCTCCACCTCTTATACCAATATCGTTCAAAAACTTATCAATTCTTTCTCATGTAAATCTCCATTTTATGTCATCAAAATTGATAATGAACGAAATCTGTATTCTTCTTAAGCTTTAAAAAAAAGTGTGAAAAGTCAGCAGTTGTATGCTGGACCCCGCCATACTTTGATCAATGTGTCCCAAAAGATCAGTTGATCATTATCTTCTCCCATCAATTGAAACCTTTTTCATAAGTTTCATCATAATCACTTCAATATTCTAGGCGGCAGTGTGAATAAACTATATAAAGAAAAAATACCAGAATGCCAAAAACCAGCAGTTGGGATGCAGAACTGTTGTGAACCGTGTAAGTGCTCAAAAACTAATCAGCTTCTTGTCGTATATATTTGCATTTTTTCTATAATGTTATCAAAATTCATTCACGAACGAATGTTGTATGCTCTCAACAAACATAAGGAACATAGTAGAAAAATCACCTGTTGTATGGTAGCCCCTCCCCTCAAACCTTTATCCAATATACTGCAAAAGCAAATAATCATTCTCATATTGATAGAAACCTTATTGAAATCGATTTGTAACGATTTGTAATTGATATTAGGGATATATACCGCAAAAAAACATTTTATATTTAGTCTAGTCCTAAAAGATTACACGCACTCATTTTTCTATTTAACAAAACAAATTTAATCAATATAAGAACTGAATCTAAAAAATTATGGTGCAAATTATGAAACTTTTTGCAATCCATACAATTTTTGACCGGTCTAGTTTCTAACCAATGAGAAAATTTTAAACTTTAAAAAAGTTTATCATTCTCATCAGGGCTAGCCGACTAGATAAACTACCAAAAACTGTCAACGCTAATATAAACCAAAAATTAGGTTACAACTCTAGCGAAGTATAAAAAAACAAAAAATTTACATAAACATATATTTAATAGATTTAGGTTTAGTCAATTAGTTTCTTTTGTGATAACTGTTTTGTTATACTCTAGACATACTAGTATTGAATAACAAACTCGTATCGGCGAGAAGAAGATGACTAGTCTTCACTTGTGTCTATTGACACATATTTAACAATTAATTCAGTAAATTATTTGTGATATAACATCACTCCGATGGAAAATCTCCCATCAAGAATAATATAAGACCTGAATCTAAAAAATCTAAAAAGTTATTATAGATAATTTTTTAGATTCAGTTCTTATATTATTCTTGATGGGAGATTTTCCATCGTAGTGATGTTATATCACAAATAATTTACTGAATAAATTTAATCAACACAAATATTTTTATTTTTAAATAAACTTTCGGAAAAATGGCATTTTTAGTCATAGAGAATTATATGCGACCACATCGAAATATATAGCAATAAAATACAGCTCAAACTATCCAAACATATTAAGATGTTTTGACGAAATCCCCTAAAATACATAAAAATACGGGTTTTTCCAATTTTCTGAAAAATGGTATTTTTCACATCATAGAAAATGTTGGGACCCTCTCGAAATCAATCCAAATAGAATACAATTTAAATCATTCAAATAAAAACTAAAACAATTTAAAAAATTACGGAACTCAATAAAATATTACGAATATTATATTATTAGATATTTAAATCTAAAATCGACACATCCAACTCATATAACATTTAGTACGATACTAAATAAGTGTGTAAAAAATACAATACACATAATCGAATAGTATCACATACTTGCCGAATATAATATTCGTTTGCCTCTTTTACTTCTAATTTCTTTTTTATTTCATTGTGTTTAAATTTCTACTTTCGTTTTTTTTTTAATTGTGTGCAAGTATATGTTTAAAATTCAAAATCAGACTCTAGTATGATAGAGATGAATATATGTGGTTATATATCTGTTCAAATGATAACTTCCGTTGCAAAATTCTCATAACGCGCCTAAAGAAGTTTTACTTCAAAAACTTATAACTTAAAGTGGCAAACAGGAAATTGGTACGCAGAAATATTGGAAACAGTACTAAAATCTTATATACATACCAAGTTTAAATACGATTGAAATCCAGGATTATAAGTTATTGTTCAAACTTACACTTTGAAATGAATCGAAATGAATGATATTGTTCAAACCGTCACTTTGAAATGAATCCATTTCTTCCATTTTCAAGTGAACCTGGATCAGTAAAATTTCATCAAGATCCCATCCGTTTTTGTCACAAAACCCGAATCGTTCTTGGCTTTTCCAATCAGTTGGAATAACTCGAGACAAGTTTGGTTCTTTTGTTTGAGAGAAATAGAGAGTGCTACTATGGATATTTTATATTATTATATTTTAAAGAATTTAAATAAATAATATTGGGTCTCAAATTTTGTAAAATACTTATACAAATATGTAAATCCGCAAACGAATAGCACCGACAGAATTTATTTTCATGCTAGATTCCGTAAGAACTCAACTCAATGATTTATTTAATTTTCTTGATTGAGGGGGCCTGTATACGTGTAGATTTAGTGGTTGATCAGGGGAGATGTGTGGATTAGTATCCAACATGTCAAAATTTCGCAAACAAAATTTTAGTTTGCTGTCAGTCCACAAAATGAACTTTAGTATAAGCAACAGGGAAATGAGTCCGCGTATCATAACTTCGAAAAATCAAATCAAATCTTTTTGATTTTGCGATGCTATGATTTTTTTTTGATTTATTGATATTTTTCGATGGTACAGTTTTTCGATGATTATGGTGTACGATCCGTTTTAAAAAATTGAAAATAAATTGAACCCAAACCGAATGAGAAATCAGAATAAATGATAAAATGGAAATGAAGTATTTGGATATGCTTATTTTTTATATCACTGTCATGTAGTAATTTCTCGAAGCATTTGAAAACGACATAACAGTTCTAAAATAAACAATGGTAGGAAGCATGTTTGTCTCCTAACGCTTTGATTTTTTCTTGCTTATAGCTATCTACATGCGTCAGACTTGGTTTTTCTGTATTTTAATGTTTTTTTCGTTAAGACTTTGAAGTTTATCCTTAAATGAGTTAACGATAAAACTATATATGTGAATCAGCAGAATGCAAGCGCAAGTAACTAATACCAATTTCGTTTTAATTGCGATTTTCCCTTTTTGCATTATAGTATAACAGACAAACATTATAATTTAAAAGTAAAACTTTTTCACTTTCGGTATCGTTATATTGCGGTGTATGACCATGACAAATATATATACAAAAAACGTTCACCTTTGTAGTTTTAACAATTATATACTGTAGGAAAGATGTTGTAACTAGATTTTGGTAATGCTTAAGTATATTTGTGTATATAACTGCAAACAATATATAGATAATCCTTAATAAAACATATATGATTTTTAATATCAAGTTTTTAGTTTTGTATTCTTGATTGAAGAGAAACTTTATGAATCATTTAATTTAAATCTTTGCTGTTTTTTTGTCATATTCTGCTGAATGAGTAAAAATATCCTATATATTACAATAACATTTTAAAATATAAATGAGCAGATAAAAATTTTTAAATTGGTCATACGGTCATCAGGCAATCACAATATCATATTATCTTAACTGAGCTTCTAGAACGTCAAACGTAGCATAAACAAGTGTGACTCGTACAATTGTTAGTGAATAATTGATTAAATGTTGTCCAAATTCAGTGAAGCAGGTTGACATAATTAATTCTCTTAAATTTTCGTTTGAGCATCGTTGACACTAAGATAGTTTACAAGTTTACAATCTACTATCCAGCGAGTTTATTAGCAGCTTGTAAGCTCGCCTAGTGTAATCATATTTACAATCTAACTAGCAGATCTAACGAAAAAGTTGATTGGTTGGCTACTTTACAATCTACTCGTCAGCTTTTAAACTCGCCAACTAGCAGCTTGTAAACAATCTTAGTGTCAACGAGGCTTTAGGAATAGGTTATAGTTTTACACTCGATGGCAATATCCGAAATTTTGTAATTTTGTAAAGATTACCGTTCATTGTTTTTACAATGCAAACTAATAACTGTCGCAACTTCATATCGTATTCCCGCACCAGATAAGGTTGTGTTAAGTACAGTTTCAAGACCAGTTATAGGCATTAAACGAACTCAAACAGTACTCAAGATCTCAAGCTAATGAAATTAAGGATTTACCATCTTTCAATACTGCTTTAATTAAATATTTAATTAATACCTATAGGTCTGAAATTGTTTGATAAATTCCAATTTCAGAAATTTTACAGTGTACATGCTTTATTGTGATACTGACAAATGAATAAGAAGAGGTTAAAACTGCTCTAAATAAATTTTAAAATATTAGGCTTTTAATCTACCACAATTAAAATAAAAACGGATTCCAAAAATTCTTCATTTCAATTTTACTCACTTCCACTTCCGAGAAATTGTAATGACGTAACCTAGCTGGTCATGAATTGAAGTTTTTAATATTTAGTTCTTTAAGGCTTCATTTTAGTAGGAATCTACCAATGGAATTACTCCCAAGAATTTTCCTAATTTTCCCTCCCAAGAAGAGAACTCCTGATACAACAGTATATATAGGAACATTTATTTTTGTTTTTATTGTTTTTTGTTTTACTATTTTATACAAATTTTGTGATGTCTTATTGTATTATATACTATAGATGTATTTTTAAAATCAAAATTCAGCTGTTGCTCAAGTCTATCAGAAAAAAAATAATTTAACTTTCCGTAAATATAGGATTATGTGACTGACAAGTGTCAATATTTCAAGATTGAGATGGATGAGTTTCTCCTTAAAATAGAAATGGTAAACAACATGAAACGGATGTGTAGCGATTTTTTGTCCACTCTCTTTTTAATGCGTATAAGCAATTAATTGTACTCAATTAATGTGTTATTTTCTTAATCGTTATCATAAAAGATGTATGTCTTTATTTTATATATTGAATAGAAAGTTAAAAAAACAGATAAGGCATCTATCTTTTCATGATTGTTTTCTCAATTATAAATTATAATTGATCCAGTTTCATTTTAAATAAATGACACAAAACATTTTATTTGCTGTAATGTAAGTAAATATTACATTTAAACTTGAACTTTTTATAAAATCAAACTACTACTTTCATGAGATATCTTCAAATATTGTATTTATTTGTTATACGATGAAATCATGAATTTGATATTTTAAAATTAAAAAAAATGGAAAGAAAACTTAAAATAATTTCGTAAGAAATATTTTTTTAATGCCGTAACACTTTGTTTTACTTTAAAACCTCAAAATTCTCACAATACACAATAGAATGGTTGTAACTATTTCTTTTGTTATTGTTATTTTAAGCTTTATATACAAAAAATAAATGACATACCTAAACTAAAATAGTACTATACTGCTACCGTTACTGCTTCTAATTTTTAAGGAACATAATTATTTCATTTAGTTAACACATTTTTTTGTATTTATTTATACTATTTTTGGAATATAAAAAATTGGCAAAATTCACTGTTTTTATTTAAATGTTAAAACTTTTATTTGTAAATTTAAATATTTTGCTTATATCACCTTTCTCGCTTGAATAACTGAATAAAACACAAAAACTATAACGTCAAGGCAATTCTCTCTTTTGTTTTTATTTTTATAAAAAGAAATATATATGCGACATTAATACATTTTCTACCGTATAAGAATTTGAAGTTAAGATGCAACTAATGGAATAAGCCTAATTTTAGTAATTAGGTAAAATAAGTAATCACCAATTAAAATGTGTATGTAATTCTCTTTAAGAATTTACTGCATATTGCATAAATAAGACATTTATTTCAAAGACGTTGTGTACGATTGATTTTAAACGATTGTTAACTTAAGACTAAAGTTTAAAGTAAAACTGAGTAATGAGAATAATGAAGTTATGTTAGAATACTTTCACATTTAACATTACTTTAGTTTTAAATGTATTTGTACGATTTCTTAGCAATTGAATAGCAAGCAATTTTACACAAATTGACAACAAATAAGTTTCGTTTCTTGCTTAGCATTCAAGTCTTTTGATTTAGTTTTATTGTTTGCCTTCATACAACCGAAGTGTAATATAAATTTATCAAATCGAATTTAAATAGTTTATTTTAATCATTTATTTAACTCTTAATTTAGTTAATTTATTTATTTAAAGTTAATTTATTTAACATTTAATCTGAAAATTTATCAGTTTATTTAATTTTAGTGATGCTAGCGATGGACAAAGAATTTAGTAATACACCGAGACCTCTCTTTGCGTTCATGTTTGAATTCTTCGCTATGCAAATTGGAGCTGCGTTTTTTATTTAATTCTATACATATACGAGTAATTAATTCTGTACAAAAAAAATTATAATCTCAATTCCAATAAGTAGACTTCTAACTAAACTTGAATGAACATCGAATCAAACAAAATTGTTGTGCAAATTTATAACATTTAAAATGGAATTCGTTAATTTTTATAAATATCAATAATAAATAAAAAAAATTCATTATGTATCTAATTCTATTCCAATACTTGTATATGTTGCTCTTCTTTTAAAACGTAAAATTTATCTAAAATCCATTGCAGAAATAAAATCCACCCAGCAATAGTTTGAAATAAACCAACAACAATTCCAACACTTAAAAGAGTAAATAATCGCTGGTCTTATAGTCTGCTGCATATTTTTCTCATTGATAGTTAAAGTTCTCATTACAATCTTTTCGAAAATTCAAAATCCGAAAAAACAACAAAACATGATAAAAAGTTTGTTGTTTCTTAGCCCTTCCGCCAGAGGTAGAAAATCCGTAAAAGAAGTTTAATCTTAGCTTACTATATTTAAATATATCTTAAACTTCTACAGTTTAATACCCGAACACGAAAGTGTACTAACATAAAGCAAAATAGCAAATATCAAAATCATTTTATTTCTATAAAAAATCTTTACCGGATAAAAAGCGAGAGATTCACGTAAAAAATAGACTCCTGGAGATGACGAAGGATGATCTAATTTTTTAAATGTTACCCAGAATGATAACAGGATTATTGAATTTGAGCAGTACATGACGTGTAGTTTACACTTTTTGTCGTAGGCTCATGGCGTAATTCGTTGAATAACATATTTGTTTAAAACAATTGTTGTCTACGCTCGTTAATATAAATTTATTTAAAAAAATAAAAGATTTTATTTTATTTTGTGGTTATGTTCGATGAATTATTATGATTTTGAATAATAATTCGTCCTATGACATAGATGATCTTACTACCTCATGAATTCATAGTTTTCTTAAAGGGAGCAAACTTCATATCAATTAAGATCAATACATTCAATATTTTCACGATAAATGAATGATGGTAGTCCCCAAGGCTCTGCAGTTTCACCAGCCTTGTTTCTTTTATGCATAAGTGATTTACTCATCTCTATACAGTACACCCAATTTGCAGTTTTTCTGGTAACAGCATGTGGTGAATTGTTCATAGGTAAAATAAGCGAAACAATAAAATAAGCTCAGTGTGCGAAAAACCTAACAGTGTAAAAATTAATGAGAGAAGTTTTTCTCTTTATATTATTAAGAAGTACATTCTTCCTTGCGACGAACAGTTAAAATTAAAATGTAAAATCACATGTTTTATTTTGTGTGTAAATATTTGTTTAAAAATATAAATGTGAAATCAAACTGAAATAAAAACAAAATTATTTTGTAAATAAGATCTTTTAATTGGCCAATGTATATAGTGTTCGTAATATATAATGCAGATTATGTTACATAATAATATTAAATGGTGATCAGCTTTGAAATACAACAATGTGCGCAAAATGGATTTGGTTAAGTATCAAGCTGTAAATATGATGAAATATTAAACATCTACAAATAACGCCTATAATTTTAATAATAAGTTATCGTTTGTTACTACAAATGATAACCACCAGATTTATTAACGCAACCTTCCGTAATAAAATAGCTATAAGCACATGGCAGGCCTCCGCTCATGGTTCTCCAAAGCTTCGATCAAATGCAACAGCTACCAATGATAAAGAGTTGGGAATTACTTCTATCAATGAAGACCTACATCGTATAATGGAAAGCGGGGAGTGTAATCATATTGAGTTTAACCCAACCAAAACTAAATTTTATCGTCTTTCGCGGATGGGCCGACATAAAACCTTCCCCATAAAAATAAATAATGAGGAATTACAGGAGGTTAACTCGCTTAAACTACTTATAGTTTTTATGGAAAATAACATGAAATAGATCAAACATGTGTTCAACATTACTAAATCTGCATTGCAAAAATTGGGTCTTCTAGGCTAAAACTCTTGATCTATAAGTCATTTATTGGCCTATACGTATGGAATACTGTTGTTATGTTTGGGGGTACTTGCCACCCAGTGAACACAAGACGTAAATATGACATCACACCAACGTCATACATACGTGATGTAGTTGTTACATAAAACTGACACTCGCCATATTCGCCATAAAACTGACACTCGCCACCACTATATTCGGTATCATTTATATGATGCGTTCATGACATCACACTGATCTTAAATTTAACTTTGATATGATGTCATAATTCGGACTTAAATATGACCATGCCCAACGAATTTCATTTCTACAGGAGAAAGTTTCTACACCTTTTCCATAGGAAGGCTACACTACGATTCTATCTCGATTCCATCTATAAAATTTTAAAGACTTTTAATTGGTTAAATCTCAGAGCAAACTGCCATCTATAAACTAAATTTACGAAACTGAACTAAAACAAGAACAATGCAACAATCAACATTATATAAATAATTATAGTTTAGTATAGTTTAAAAGTGAGAAAATTGGTTTCAATCATATTTATGTAAACGCATTTCCCTAAACAAAGTTTAGTAAAACTATAGGTAGTTATTTTGCTTTTTAATTTCAATTTATGTAATTACGCTATTTTGATTAAAATTTACGTTTAAAATAATAATATTTCTTCCAAACTTTTACAGATATTCAACAATAATGGCGGCTAAAAAAAACAAAACGATTGATAAGATTTAAGGTGGAAGGCGTATTCATCAAAGCAGGCATATATAAATACTTAATTCAGTTCTGTTCAATATTATATTAAACTAAAATAATTTTAAAATTTATTTCAATAAATTATCTTTATATTTTCAGATACATAGCAAAAAAGCTTAAAACTAAATGATAAATAAGCTACAACAATATGTTTTAAAAACATTACTAAAGTTCATTTAAATGTTTTAGTTTACCTAACTTTTGATTACAATTAAGCGAAAATTGTTAACAATATAAGTATATGTGCAAGTAAAAAAAAATATTAAACATGTTACTATATATAAAAATATGTTTTAATTATTTCAATATGCTTTATTCAATTTGTTCTCCGATTTCTACCTATAGAATCGTAGGTGAAAACTAACAAAATTTCGATAAAGAATCGTTAAAGAAATTTGCCTAAATTTCACTATAGAATCGTTGGGGAATATTCCATAGCGATTCAAGTGGTAGTATTACATGATGAATTGTAGTAGAGCATTCGTTCACGAATCTGGCGGACATTTTATTTTTTTGCATACAAATTTCCATACCGTTTCCATCATGATTCTACTGCTCAGAAAAGAAGTTTCTTCAACGATTCATGAACGAATCGATAGCATTTTATTCGCTGGGTGATACAAAGAATAATAAGATATGCTCGCAACTTTTTAGGGTTCTGTACTTTAAAAAAGTAAAAACGGTTTTCTATTGGTGAGACTTCGCGGTGTCCGTCCGAATTTCTGCATAATCAATTTACTCACAAGCTATAAATGCTATCAAGTTGAAATTTTCTACAGTTTTTAGACGTGTTTTTCCACGCCTACTGTTAACAAAAAATATTCAAATATTTGTTTTCATCTATATTTTATGAACATAGATAAGGAGATAGTAAAACAAAAGTTTTTTGTAAGAAATCGAGTTTGGTTTAGAAAAATCGAAAAAGATCAAAATATTTCAAAAAAAATTTCAATGATTTTACGACTGCTTAGTTTTTTTGATATTGTCAAAAACGAGTGTTGTTTTTCCTTTCCCCACCCCTTAACTTCGAACATTACACAAGAAAAATTTTGAAAAAATTCATGGTAATGGGCAATGTTGTAAAGATTGAACGAAAACTATAGCGGTCGACTCATCATTCTAAATGTGATTCTGAGGGGGTTGAGAGTGGAAATTTTGAAAAAAAAAATAGTTTTGACCTTATTGACTGGGGTCATTTGAAAGGTGATTTTTTTTCTAGTCTAAAACATTTATTTTTGTAATTTTCAAAAACGCAGTTTTTGAATTATGTTAAGAAATGTGAAAAAAAAATTCCTGTCCCCCTCTAATTTCGAACATTACAAAAGAAAAAATTTTAAAAATTCATGGTTATGGGAAATGTTGCAAAGATTGAATGAAAACTATAGCGGTCAGCTCATAATTTCAAATGTTATTTTGAAGGGGTTGAGAGTGGAAATTTTGAAAACAAATTATTTTTGACCTTGTCGAATGGGGTGTCATATGAAAGGTTGATTTTTTTCTAGTTGAAGCTGCCTCCAAGAAATAATTCGTGGACTGTATTTTTCTTTACAGTTGACTTGTAATAGTACTTCAGAATACATGAAGTAGCATGATGATAATTGTAAATAAAATATCAGTGTTGTCGATGAATTAAATTATTAATGTATTCAACAATGATGCAATAAGTAATTTAATGATTCGCCTCATAAGGCAATATCTTCAATAATATTTACGATAACTGATCCCTTTTGATGTCAGTATCAATGGCTAAAGCGATGATAATTGAAAAAATATAATTTGTTATTGATGATGACGTAATAAGTGTAATACTTCGCCTCACAAGGCAGTAACTTCGATGATGTTGACAATACTTGATTCTTTTTTGAAATCAGCATCAATGGCTGAAGCGATGATAATTGAAGAAAATATAATTTGTTATTGATGATGACGTAGTAAATAATGTAATATTTCGCCTCACAAAGCTGTAATTTCGATGATATGTACAATAATTGGTTCTAATTTGACGTCAGCATCAATGGCTGAAGCGATGATAATTGAAGAAAATGTAATTTGTTATTGATGATGACGTAGTAAAACATATAATATTTCGCCTCACAAAGCAGTAATTTCGATGTTATGTACAATAATTGATTCTATTTAGATGTCCGCATTAATGGCTGAAGCGATGATAATTGAAGAAACAATATAATTCGTTATCGATGGTGACGTAGTAAATAATACTTCGCCTCACAAGGCAGTAACTTCGATGAAATGTACAATGATTGATTCTATTTAGATGTCAGCATTAATGGCTGAAGCGATGATAATTGAAGAAACAATATAATTCTTTATTGGTGATGACGTAATAAGTAACATAGTATTTTGCTTCACAAAGCCATTACTCGATGATTAATATTTTCAATGAAACGGCAGTCCGCCTTACAACAATCAAAAACTTGAAACTAATTATTGCCTTGAAACGGTGGTCCATTCATAAGACATCAAGTAGATGAAATCAATTATTGCTTGCAGCCACAATTGTGGACAAACTATGGTAATTGCAAATAAAATATTAATACTATCGATGATGAAGCAATAAGCAGTTTAATATTTCGCTTCACAAGACATCAAATACTGGAAACCAATTATTGCCCTGAAACGGCAGTCCACATCACAAACCATTGAATAGCTGAAAATAATTATTGCTTGCAGCCACAATGGCGGACAAAAACTATGGACAGAAAATTACATTAATAGCATAGTTGTACAATCAAAATACTAAAAAACTTCACTAAACTGCAAATCACAAACTCATAACACAATTTTTATTTAACAAGAAGAAAAACTTTAGTTAATTTTACTATGTTACACTTATTTTAAAATAATGACTACAAAGAAATGTAAGTTGAACAAGAGACCAAATGTCTAGAAACTTTGACTTATATATTAACAAAAAAAACCTTTTCCATGCTGTCAACTGACAGAAAAATAAACAAACAATGTAAAGCAATTAAAAATGACTGATTGTATCTAGACTTTACGTTTTTTGTTGACTGATTTTTGACATTTTGATTTGTATATTTGTTAAGTGCCACTGTAGGTGGCTTGGACTTTTATACCAATTAATGTACTTCGGGCAATATATAAAACATTCAGAAAACTAATTCTATTCCCTCCCTACGAATCACAACCAAGGAATCTCTTATATCCAACTAACTTAGTGTAACATTTCCAAATGGCAATAATCAAAAAAAAAGGAACTAGAAAATGAATATACAAAAAATTTTACAAAAAGACAATATATATAGACCTGACCTGCTTATGTTGATCGACGTCTTGACAGCACCTTCAGTTCAGCTCCATATCATTCAGTTTCATTAATAAATTTACGATTGGCTGCTTCCCCTATTCATCTAGCAATCCAATTTCAGTCTTTGTCTTCAATGTTATTGACATTTTATTTGAGCGAATGAGAGTAAATTTTAAAAAATATGTGTATATTGTTTATCTTCCTTAAAATCCCTTTTTTATTATATTGTGAACAAGGTTATCAATCTTTATGTCACCGGTCAAGAGTTGATGATATTTTTCCAATAAATCGAATTATTTATGAAGTAGACATTTTGTTTATTTATTGAAAAAAATTAACGTTAGGTTAATATTTTTGTTAACAATGATAAATTTGAAAAGAATTATTTTTATTACTACTTGATATTTTCTTCAAACTTTAATTAACCGGCGGGTATTTTTATAATCACTACCCTAAATTAAACTATATTTTATTTATTTTCATTACATTTTACCTTTTTTCTTTAATGTTTTCGTTTTAAAATATAAACATCAACAGACCGAAAAAGAATGAATTGAATTTTTTATTATTTTAGATTTTTAACCTCGAAAAACTGATTTTACAAAAAAATGTGATCTTTTTCTTTGACATCTTCTAATGTCATCGTGTAATACTGAAGATTAAACAAAATTGAGTAACGACATCTGTTCGTTAGAATTGAAATAAAATTGGGTACGTTCGTTTGTTTTTATAATTGTTATTCGAAATTGAACTGACCGTTGGGAAATTTGAAATTATTATTAATGTAAAAATGAACTGAAATTATGGAAATAAATTTTTATTGAATTAGAAAAAGAGGATGAATTGATTTTATTATTGTTTAGGCGAATATAGCGGACGTTACACCATGAATTCAAGGTAAAAACCAAGGTATTTACCCTTGAAATCACAAAAACGTCATCACCCCCTCTACGTCAGAAACCACCAAACTACTTCCCACAACTAATCTGTATCTGCGATCGAGTTATCAATGGTAACCAACGTCAGGGTCGATGATCAATCCCAACACTCATGAAGTTCCTAGGAACTATCAGTGGGTGCCGAAATCGATCATCCATCCATCTAACGTCAGCACCATTGAACCCTCGATACAACCAGTAAAATATGACACTGAAGATGTGAACCCCAGAGACGACAACCAGGCAAAGGAACAACCCTACCGAACGTAAGACATCATTCCCTGATGTCTTTCGCGTGATGGACTTCAAGACCCTTACCGCTCATATCTATGCACTCGTAGAGTACATTTCCAATCTTAGTCTTAATCATCGCAGGTAAGAACTTTGGAGCCAATTTTGCCGAGAATTTTTTTGTAGCGTCACTCAAATGATGTTGCCGTACAAACACACGTTGTTGTGGTTGAAAAGTCCGTAGTTTAGATCGCATGTTGTACTGATGTTGCGATTTCTTGAAAGCTGCTTTTAAATTTTCCTGAACCCGATTCCTGAGTAGAGTCAAATGATCAGAGCGTTCTATTTCCTCACCAGCATCCTCACCAAGCTGGTGTAGTGATCTCAACAATTGGTAAGTATTTCCATCCGATATTGGATGTTGACCAAATAATAGATAGTACGGTGAGTACTTGGTAGCTGAATGTACTGCAGCCCGCAGTGCATATGCGATTTCACCAATTTGTGAGTCCCACTTGGTATGTTGACCTTTAATGAACGCTCGAATTGTTGCTAGTACTGACCTATTGACCCGCTCTGACGCGTTACTTTGAGGACTATAGACACCGGTCCTAATGTGTTTAATGCCGAAATCTGACAAAAGACTTTGAAAGTTCCTACTAGTGAACTGTTTGCCATTGTCACTGTGCAGAAACTCTGGTACCCCATATGTAAGAAACACTTCATTCCTTAGAAAAGCATTCACCTTCGGTGAAGTTGCGTTTCTAAGTGGTTTCAGTAGTACAAACTTCGTAGCATGATCCAGAACTATCAATAACACCGTATTCCCAAGTGTAGAACGAGGGTACGGTCCCAAAAAATCTATATAGACTCTCTGCCATGGACGTGCTGTTTCGAATTGATATTGCATCGGAGGACGCAATATCTGATTCGTGGCTTTTGTTTGTTTACATGTGTCGCAGGACACAACAAAGCTGTGTACCTGTGACGCCATGCCCGGCCAATAATAAAGACGTCGAAGTAATTCTAAAGTCTTTTTAACACCTCCATGAGCAGCAGTACTATCATCATGATGTTTCTGAATCATGTTGGAAGTCATCGGTTTTGGTACCCAGAGTTTCCACACAGGAACATCGTTGGGTATTGCATCAGGTCTTGGCTCAATACGTATGTATAGCTTATCATCCACGACTTTAACTGATGGAAAGTCCTAAGGAGATGATTGAACTTTAGCTATCATATCCGTATATTCTTTGTGCCGATAACCTTCATTGTCGATTTTAATGTCGTTAATGTGATGTGTTAATGCTTCCGTCAATTCCTCGTGTGTATCGTCATAAAGACGAGATAGAGCATCAGGGACTATGTTTTGGGTACCTTTTTGGTGGACAATGGTAAAATCCATATGTTGGAGTTTTAGGCTCCACCTAGCCAGACGACCACTCAAGTCTTTCTGTGACATAAGCCACTTCAGACTTGAGTGATCAGTCACAATTGTGAATCGGTGACCTTCAACATAGCCCCTGAATTTCTTCACACTCAGAATTGCCGCAAGACATTCAAGCTCAGAAACTGAGTAATTTCTCTGAGCTTTGTTAAGTTTTTTCGACATGAAGGCTATCGGACACTCTTGTCCGTCTTCGTCGATCTGATACAGTACACTACCTATCCCTGTCAGACTCGCATCGCATCTAATAAAGAACTCTTTATTATAGTCAGGGTTTACTAATACTGGTGCTGTAGTCAGCAATCGTTTTAAATTTTCGAAAGCAGCTTGCGCTTCTAATGTCCATTTCAATTTCCCCGAACTCTTCTTTAATAAATCTGTAATTGGTGATACCACGCTTGCATAACTTGGTATGAAACGTTGGTACCAACCAGCCATTCCCAATAGTCTACGTATTTGTTTTACTGTAGATGGAGCTGGATACTCTGCTACAGCTCTTACCTTGTCAGGGTCTGTTCGAAGACCATCTTCACCAACCAAAAATCCCAAGTATTTCACCTCTCTCAGAACAAATTTACTTTTCTTGAGGTTTATTGTTAACCCAGCCGCTCTTAACAATGAAGAGACTTTGGACAGCAATTCCATATGTTCCTGGAACGTGGAAGAGACTACCAATAGATCATCTAAATAAACAAAGACATTTTCGTGATATTGATGTGGTATCACTTTGTGCATTAGCCGACACATTGTCTGGGGAGCATTGCACAATCCAAAGGGCATAACCCGGAATTGATACAATGGACGACCAGGCACTGTGAAGGCTGTCTTGTCTCTAGATGCTTCTGCCAGAGGAATCTGCCAGAAAGCATCTTTGAGATCAATACTGGAAATGTACTTTGTGCTATTTAGACGACCTAGTAAGCCATTAATCAAGGGAAGTGGGTAAGCGTCCTTTTTTGTGAATGAATTGACACGACGGCTATCAATACATAATCTGTTTTTACCAGATTCTTTTTGTACCAGGACCACTGGCGAGCACCAAGAACTGTTACTCTCTTCGATCACGCCCATTTGAAGCATTCGGTCAAGTTCGGCATAAACCTTTAGTTGAACAGCCGGCGATGTGGGATAGTGCCTCTGTTTAACAGGTGCACTATCACCAACATCGATGACATGTTCAACCAAAGAAGTCTTTCCGAGTCCAGACACTTCAAATGACGGGAAAGAATCCTTGATCATATCCAGTTCATGTTGCTGATCAGTGGTGAGGTTGTGTGTATTTAAAGTTATTGGCTCTGTACGAGTCAGTTCACTAACAAATGAAGGAATAATACCGAATTTCTCCCAGAAATCTATGCCCAGGTAGAGCTCTTCTCGTAATCCAGGGACTATATGGAACCGCATTGGTTTAGTGGAGCCATTCACAGTTATTGGAATTTCAATGTAACCTAAAATTTTAGTTGCAGTACCATCCGCCGTACGAATACACGAAGTGTATTTACGGTAGGTTGTACCTGATGATTCCAATAATTCCAAGGAATTTCTTCCAAGTATTGTGATTGACGCTCCACTATCCAATAATCCTGAAATGTGTTTGTCCAAAATCTTAATTGTTAATCGCGGCCGAGGATCCTTTGTTTCTGAAAGGATAGATGAAATACAAGCTTTACGAAATAATTTCCTCATCCTCCAATATCTGATGTTACGTTCAAGACGTCTAAAATACGTTCGATGTAATGATGGGAAATTAAATGTATTCGATGATTTTATTCGGGTTTCGTTGGTGGTTGCCGATCGTCCTGCGTTCCTACATCTCTCGTCGATTTCTTCGGGCTCATTGAATGTTGAACCGAGGGTACCATCCCCGAAGCATGTACTCTCGGACGGTAGTTTAACGACGGGTGACAATATGAACAATTTGCATAAATAACGTCCGGCTTGTTACATTTCCAGCAATACAATTTAATCCGATTTTTAGAGCAATCAGGAGCTCGATGACCGTTTACTCCACATCTGAAACACACTATTGGTTGTCTGGACAT
The DNA here is from genome assembly GCA_963693315.1 of Diogma glabrata. Classification (NCBI taxonomy): domain Eukaryota; kingdom Metazoa; phylum Arthropoda; class Insecta; order Diptera; family Cylindrotomidae; genus Diogma; species Diogma glabrata. Next base: position 459,633,911 of record OY856186.1, on the reverse strand, counting down.
TGATGGACCAGGTTGACTGCTGTCAGATGTTATGCCAGGTCGCTGCAATATCCGTCTCTGTGTTGAATCCATCGCTTCAATATATCCATGTTGTTCTGGTTCAGCTTCCACTTCATAACCATCCATATGCTGTAGCTCGCTAGTTCTTAAATTTGATGTTCTGGTCGGAACTGGTGTGGACCACAAACGTTCAAACTTCTGACATAAAGTCCGAAGTTCATCAATTGAATGTATGGTAGCAGCTAGAGTAGCGTTTTTAAGCTCCACACTCAGTCCCTCCCGAGCAATCTCTAGCATTTCACGATCAGCAAATGGACGTACTAAGCGACGGTTCAACGAACCAATCTCCACTAGGTACTCATACACGCTCTCCTTTGACTTTTGTTTGCGGTTCAGAAGAACGCGCAAGATCGCCTTATCATCAGTGAGCGTACCGAAGGTTTGTAGGAGTCCCTCCCTTAGCACTGGGTAAGTCACCACCTCATATTCATGAGTTAAATTCAAATAGTATCTGTCGGCCGCTGCTTTCAGATACCGTGGTATGATAGACCTAAGGTCGTCCCATGACACACGGTCTCTTCTGGCAGCCGCCTCCACTCTATGAATAAACTCATGAACATCAGGAGAGTGACCATCCCCTGTGAAAGTTGGAACCCAATTTGAGTCATAACGACTCAAATTGTTCCCACGGACCCCTCGGTACTCCACTGGTGCTAACGCTGGAGCCGCGTCACGCCATACCTGAGGAGGTTGGTTGTATGGTGGTGGTGCTGTTAGTGGAGCTGGTGGATATATTGGTGGTAGTTGTACCTGTGGTACTGATGGATAATTTAATTGTGGTTGTACCAATGCTGGATTATTGTGTGTGTGTGTTCAGATGGGAGTGATGGACCCAACTGTGGTATTGCAAAGTCCTCAGCTCTCAAACCCGATTGCTGGAAATAAGCCGGTGGTAACTGATCTGACCGTCTCTGTTGTTGCTGGTTTGGACGATTCAGACTATGTATTGTTTCCGATATTGGCCGTACTGGGATCGGTGTGGATCTCTCATCTGGTTGAAAAGCAGGTGAAGCAGATGGAGCAGATAATACTCCTGGTTTACTCTGCATAATTGGACGTGTTGATAATGATCCTATTATACTCCAAGCGCGTGACAATTGTGAGATAGCGTAGGTGCGGGCTTCTTGCAAGTCATTGCGAGGACCCAACCTATTCATCCTACCCGTATAATGTAACACTCGATTCGCCAAACCATCCTAGATCAATCGATGACTGAAGTCGTCGTACTTGATTTAAAATAAGTTGTGCTGCCTGCACCACCATTTGAGATTCCTCTATCAAATCTCTCGCATGAGACACTGTTATTGGAACTGACCCATGATCTCCATGGTTTCGCAGTTCCTCTGCCCAATCGGCCCCCCCGAAGTTCACACCCCGAACCAAACATTCGACCAGCAGTTCGCTGGGTTCCAGACCATAGAACGGATGGTCAACGTCTATTTGGTTTGACATTTTGATGGTAAAACCCGTAAAATTATTAACTCGCAAACGACAACAATGTAAAAACCAATTCCCCAAAAAAAATGTAGTTAGTACGATGGAAAAAAAAAAATGAAAAACGCAGAAACGGAAAAAAACAACGAACGCCCAATTCAAAAAAAACCACAAAAAATATTGTAAAAACCAAATTTACTAAAAGAACGAACGAACTTATGGTTGTTCTCAATGTTGCTTCACCTTTCACAAAGATTCCTAAAATATTGTATATGTAAAATATAATTTATTTATTAAATTTCAGATATGCTGAAATTCAGAATGATAAGTACCTAAAATTATTTATTGACGATAGCACCCCTAGGGGAAAATATTTATTTATTTAAATTTAAAAATAAAAATATTTGAACAGAAAATGCTTATTTATTGGATGCACCGTCTTACCTTCAAAATATTTATTTATTTTTTAAAAAAAATTAAAAATATTTATTTAAATCTTGAAGTACTCGCTTATTTAAAAAAAATTATGTATTTACTCAAAAATTATTGATTCCTAAATTTAATTTATTTAATAAAAAATTTTTATTTATTTATTCTCAAAAATTTATTGTTTTGATTTAATTTATTTTTTTATTTAATATATAGATAAGAGATTCCCGAATTCAGATTCGTCTGGAGACAATATAAAAGTAAGTATGGTTACAATGACCATTTTATTTAGTATTTGAATTATCGCGTTCGCGAGCCCACTCCAACAATGCATGTGAGAACCGACTAGAAAAGCCCCTAACGACCAGATTCTACAGAACAGTATCTCCCCAACCTAACACAAACAATCGCAACTGTCACGATTAGACCCTAGGCCCATTTCTACTGACCCAGCTGCGGTTGTTCTACCTAAAAATAAATTATCATTAAACTAATGCCAAAGTCGAAGAACACTCCCGAACACCAGACTTTAAATCCCAAACTCCATGAAAATTGTCTATTGCAAGCTAAATGTAAAAGTGGAAAAAAATTTGAAGTTGTGTGAGGTGAAGCCTCGATCCTGATAAAAATAGATTGGTTCTTCTCTTCATTTCGTTAAAGAAGCTTCTGTGCAGGGAATGGTGCTACTGGTTTGTACCTAAGTACAAACACAGCAGTAGTCATTCCCTTATCACCAGAAAACTCCTTCTGAAACGAAGACAAGAAACCAATGAACTTCGATCGCATGTCCATAATGGATAGAGGCGATCTAAGAACATAATTATGTTAAGGGGATAAGCCCCATGGATGGCTTTTTAGGCCTACCGCTGGAAAGAGATTTAATTATTACACCCTTGTAATCATTATACAACAACAAAAAAAAAATTAACAACCAAAAAAACATTCAATTAATTCTAACTTCCCCCCTTTTACATCTACAAACGCTCAACTGTAGTGGAATGTACAATATTTTCATCGCGAATTAAAAAGTAGTTCGAATCTACCACAACCAAAACAAAATTTTCACCAATTATAACCTTTAGTGGTAAAGAAATTAAAATCATGTATGTATTACACGCAGGCCAATATTGTGGTGACCAGCCCACCCTTTCAGTTTAGTCAACTTATTAGTCAACTTTTCAATTCACTTAACTTTTCGAATCACTTAACTTTTCAAATCACTTAACCAGTGTACTTTACGTATCCAGTGTACATTCGCGTTAAGCATTATTATATTCAATATCTTATTTCACGATTTAAAATATCGTCGTTAAAAAATTAATTAGTAAACAAAATTTTTATAAAATAATTTTTCTTATGAAATAAAATAAGAACGCAAGTTCTTATTTTTCATTTTGTTTAACGTTTCACAAAAATGCCAAACAGCGTTTTTTATCACGTACACCAAGTTGTGGAGATTCGTTAGAAACGAATCAAAAGGCAGTTGTTGTGTGGTACCGTAGTGAGCAGTTAGCTCCAAAAATTTCTAAGTTAATAAAACATAACTTTAAGTCTTAATTATTATTCTTGGTGAATAAGGTTTTAATTAAATAAATAATAAGAAAATTATTATTCTTGGTGAATAAAGTTTTAATTAAATAAATAATAATAATTATCATTCTTGGCGAATAAAGTTTTAAATAAAACTGTTGTGAAAAATAAAATAAACAATTGGTGTTATTATTTAACCTTTTAAATACTAATTTATAAATTGTGAAATTCTTTAAAAATACAAATCATAAAAGAAACTGTACGGAAACTCGCTGTAAACTGGGGCACAACATATTTGGCGACCTTGCCAGGAGGGACAGAGCTACAAAGCCATTAACATCAGTATACCACACAACAACTCACTAAAGTTCTGGAAACTCAGCTCAATTTAACCACAATTTGGAACTTTGAAAAATCAACGAAATCCGGGAATTCTGGAAACTCAGCTCAATTTAACTACAATTTGGAACTTTGAAAAATCAACGAAATCCGGGAATTCTGGAAACTCAGCTCAAATTAACTACAATTCGGAACCTTGAAAAGTCAACGAGATTTTTTTTTTGCAAGTTGGAAACAGCCGGTTACAGAAAAAGCTGTTAATTCCGTGGGTGAGTTGATTTTAATTTGTTACTTTAAACGAATAGAACCTTTTAATTATTTTCGACTCCACCAAAAAAAAAATGTTTGCATATCGGAATAAATTAATAAATAGCTAATTTTAAAATTGTGTTACTGTTCGGATAAAATCGATTAAATTGTTTGATAAATTTCTATGAAATAAAGTTTTTACTTAGTGGAATATATTGATAAATAGCTAATTTTAAAATTGTGTTACTGTTCGGATAAAATCGATTAAATTTTTTGATAAATTTCTATGAAATAAAGTTTTTACTTAGTGGAATATATTGATAAATAGCTAATTTTAAAATTGTGTTACTGTTCGGATAAAATCGATTGAATTTTGATAAATTTTTATGAAAATTTTTACTTATTGGAATAGATTAATAAATAGCTAATTTTAAAAATTGTGTTGCTGTACGGATAAAATCGATTGAATTTTTGGTAATTTCTAGGAAATAAATTTTACATATCGGAATAAACTAATAAAAAGTTAATTTTAAAATTGTGTTACTGTTCGGATAAAATCGATTAAATTTTTGATAAATTTCTATAAAATAAATTTTACATATTGGAATAAATTAATGAATAGCTAATTTTAAAATTGTGTTACTGTCCGGATAAAATCGATTGAATTTTAGATAAATTTCTATGAAATAAATTTTACTTATCGGAATAAATTAATAAATAGCTAATTTTAAAACTGCTACTGTTCAGATAAAATCGATTGAATTTTTAATAAGCTTCTGCGAAAATAAAATTTTACTTCTTGGAATAAATTAACAAATAGTTAATTTTGGGTGTTATGATTCAGAAGAAATAGATTGAATTTTGTTTGAAAAATTTCTTAAAATAAAATTTTGCTTATTGGAATAAATTAACAAATAGTTAATTTTGGTGTTACGATTCAGATGAAATAGATTGAATTTTTTTTAAAAATTTCTTAAAATAAAATTTTGCTTATTGGAATAAATTAACAAATAGTTAATTCCTGGTGTTACGATTCAGAAGAAAAGATTGATTTTTTGATAAATTTCTATAAAATAAAATTTTGCTTATTGGAATAAATTAACAAATAGTTAATTTTTGGTGTTACGATTCGGAAGAAAAAGACTTATTTTGATAAATTTTTGAGAAGAAAATTTTGGGAAAATTTTAATTAATGTGCTAAAATGAGTTTTAAATTGAATTTACTTTAATTTTGATAAATTTTTGAGAAAAATTTTATTATCAATTTTATATTATTTTAATTTTGGAAAATTTTTAATTAATGTGCTAAATAATTCTAAAAGGAATTTTCCATCCTTTGATAAATTTTAGAGAATAAAAATTTGAAAAATATTAATTACTGTGCTAAATAATTCTAAATAGAATTTAGATAATATTTGCTTTATTTTGATAAATTTTTGAGAAGAAAATTTTGAAAAAAATTTTAATTGATGTGCTAAAATGAGTTTAAATTGAATTTACTTTATTTTTTGATAAATTTTTGAGAAAAATTTTATTATCAATTTTATATTATTTTAATTTTGGAAAATTTTTAATTAATGTGTTAAATAATTCTAAATGGAATTTTCTTTACTTCGATAATCCTTTTGAGAATAAAATTTTGGAAAATTGTAATTAATGTGCCGAATGAGTTTAAGTCGAATTTTCTTTACTTTGATAAATTTTTGAAAAAAATTTATTATTTATTTTATATTATTTTAATTTTGGAAAAATTTTTAATTAATGTGTTAAACAGTTCTAAGTGGAATCTCCCTTACTTTGATAAATTTTTGGAGAATAAAATTTTGGGAAAAATTTTAATTAGTGTGCTAAATAATTCTAAAATAGAATTTAGATACATAATTTTTTCTTTATTTTGATAAATTTTTGAGAATGAAATTTTGGGAAAATTTTAATTTGCTAGCTAAGTTTAATTTGAATTTTCTTTACTTCGATAAATTTAGAAAAAAAAAAAAAAATTTTTTAATTACTGTGCTAAATAATTCTAAATAGAATTTAAATAATACTTTCTTTACTTTGTGAGATTTTTGGGAAGAAAATTTTGGAACAATTTTAGTTAATGTGTTAATTGGGTTCGAATTGAAGTTTTCCTTACAATCGGGAATACAAATAAAGAAGGAAATCGGTCTTCTTAAAAATGAGAGAGTGTCAAAATGAATACGTAGGATTTTGGTAGTTTTGTTATGGTTGATGCTAGCAACCCTAAAGCCCGTACGGAAGTTGATACGGTGCCGAGTGCAATCAACAGGCCAATGCGGAGTGAAGGTACTTGTTGAGCGTCAACTAGACAAAAGTTTAATGTTTTACGTTAATGGAACCGGTGTTTTGGAGCACTCAGGAGAAGTGCAACCCGGTATTTTTATTTGTTATCTAGCTCTTTGGTAGAGTCTAGAAGTTGAAGTCTATGGTTATCTAGCTCTTTGGTAGAGTCTAGAAGTTGAAGTCTATGGTTATCTAGCTCTTTGGTAGAGTTTAGGAATTGAAGTTTATTTGTTATCTAGCTCTTTGGTAGAGTCTAGAAGTTGAAGTTTATTGGTTGTCTAGCTCTTTGGTAGAGTTTAGGAATTGAGGTTTATTTGTTATCTAGCTCTTTGGTAGAGTCTAGAAGTTGAAGTCTATGGTTATCTAGCTCTTTGGTAGAGTCTAGAAGTTGAAGTCTATGGTTATCTAGCTCTTTGGTAGAGTTTAGGAATTGAAGTTTATTTGTTATCTAGCTCTTTGGTAGAGTCTAGAAGTTGAAGTTTATTGGTTGTCTAGCTCTTTGGTAGAGTTTAGGAATTGAGGTTTATTTGTTATCTAGCTCTTTGGTAGAGTCTAGAAGTTGAAGTCTATGGTTATCTAGCTCTTTGGTAGAGTTTAGGAATTGAAGTTTATTTGTTATCTAGCTCTTTGGTAGAGTCTAGAAGATGAAGTTTATTTGTTATCTAGCTCTTTGGTAGAGTCTAGAAGTTGAAGTCTATGGTTATCTAGCTCTTTGGTAGAGTTTAGGAATTGAAGTTTATTTGTTATCTAGCTCTTTGGTAGAGTCTAGAACAGCGGTGCCCAAACTGCGGCCATCTGGCCGCATGCGGCCAGTTTTATGATTTGGTGCGGCCAGTAAAAATATTATAAAAATAGCAAATACCACAATAATAATAAGTTCCGTTTAAAAAAGTACAATATTTTGGTACGTACTAAATTCAAACTTAAATATTCCTAACAAATTCCTATAGAAATAGACTAACTGACACGAATTTGAAAAACGAACTAAGAATTAGTAATACTACACAAAAATTTAATGTTCGCGACTTAACTTGAATAAAAAATCTTAACATAATTTATACTGTTTGTTTATTTTTTTTTTCCGTGCGGCCAGTCATTTTTGTTCTTGTAAATTTTTGGCCATCTCTTCCATGATCTCTGGGCACCCCTGGTCTAGAAGATGAAGTTTATTGGTTATCTAGCTCTTTGGTAGAGTTTAGAAGTTGAAGTTTTATTGGTTATCTAACTCTTTGGTAGAGTTGTTTGTCGTATACTAGGATTATGGCTTTGAAAATTTTTATTTTTTATTATTTGGAATCAAATTTATGGAATCAAATTTTAATAATTCGAAAACAATTTTATTAATGTATGGAAATTTATGAAATCAAATCTTTAATAATTTGAAAATTGTAATAATGTATGGAAATTTATGAAATCAATTTTTAACAAATCGAAAAATTTTAGTAATATATGAAAATTTATGAAATCAATTTTTAATAAATTGAAAAATATTAATAATGTATGGAAATTTTATGGAATCAGTTTTAATAAATTGAACAATTTTAATAATATATGGAATTTTATGGAATTCAATTCTAATAAATTGGAAATTTTAATAATGTATAGAAATTTATGAAATCAATTTTAATAAATTGAAAACAATTTTAATTTAATTTTAATAAATTGAAAAATTTTAATAATGTATGGAATTTTATGGAATCAGTTTTTAATAAATTGAACAATTTTAATAATATATAGAATTTTATGGAATTCAATTCTAATAAATTGAAAATTTTAATAATGTATGGAATATTATGGAATCAATTTTAATAAATTGAACAATTTTAATAATGTATGGAATTTTATGGAATCAGTTTTAATAAATTGAACAATTTTAATAATATATGGAATTTTATGGAATTCAATTCTAATAAATTGGAAATTTTAATAATGTATGGAATTTTATGGAATCAATTTTAATAAATTGAAAATTTTAATAATGTATGGAATTCTATGGAATCAATTTTAGTAAATCGAACAATTTTAATAATGTATTTTATGGGATCAATTTTAATAAATTAAAAAAAATTTTAAGAATATCAAAAAGAAAAAAAAAATTTTTTTTCTATGAAATCGAATTTTAATAATTTGAAAGCAATTTATAAGTACGGAAATATTTTTTAATTAAACCTTGATAAACATAATGTTGTTATAATTACTCAAATGTAAACATGCCTCAACTGATCGCGCGATAGTTTCCACAACGAGTTTTTTTTTAATAAAAGAGATATTTCCTAGCAAGTATGTAAGAAATATCTTTCACTAACAGGGGGGTAATGTGGTGACCAGCCCACCCTTTCAGTTTAGTCAACTTATTAGTCAACTTTTCAATTCACTTAACTTTTCGAATCACTTAACTTTTCAAATCACTTAACCAGTGTACTTTACGTATCCAGTGTACGTTCGCGTTAAGCATTATTATATTCAATATCTTATTTCACGATTTAAAATATCGTCGTTAAAAAATTAATTAGTAAACAAAATTTTTATAAAATAATTTTTCTTATGAAATAAAATAAGAACGCAAGTTCTTATTTTTCATTTTGTTTAACGTTTCACAAAAATGCCAAACAGCGTTTTTTATCACGTACACCAAGTTGTGGAGATTCGTTAGAAACGAATCAAAAGGCAGTTGTTGTGTGGTACCGTAGTGAGCAGTTAGCTCCAAAAATTTCTAAGTTAATAAAACATAACTTTAAGAAAATTATTATTCTTGGTGAATAAGGTTTTAATTAAATAAATAATAAGAAAATTATTATTCTTGGTGAATAAAGTTTTAATTAAATAAATAATAATAATTATCATTCTTGGCGAATAAAGTTTTAAATAAAACTGTTGTGAAAAATAAAATAAACAATTGGTGTTATTATTTAACCTTTTAAATACTAATTTATAAATTGTGAAATTCTTTAAAAATACAAATCATAAAAGAAACTGTACGGAAACTCGCTGTAAACTGGGGCACAACAATATGCATCGTTAAAACGAGCATCAGATTCGAGATCTAATTATTTGCTACACACAAAAAGTTCAAATTGCCAAATCGTTTCATCGGTTTGGTTTCTCAATTTCATCTCACCAAGAGATAAAATACTTCGATATTGTAACATAATATCCTACTCAGACCGCTACAACCGCTACCTATATACAAAAATATGAACAAATATGTACAATTATACAACAATTAACCTACTATATACAACTATATACAATTAAAACTACAATAGTACCACCAAAAAAAAATTTTAAAAAAATGTGGACCCAAATCGGTTTTTTTTTTCCAAATACAAAAAAAATAAAAGTTTTCAAATATGCACACAATTCCTAATTGTGTGCATTTTTAAAAAAAAATTGAAACAAATTCCAAAAATTCAATCAACACAAAAACAAATGCAAAAGCGAAAACAGTTTTACACTTAAAAACCAAAACTGGCTTTATCAAAAAAAAGAACCAAAATTGGTTCATCCAAAAAAAATCTTCAACTCAATCCAAACTGGTTGACAACGCCCCATTTGCGTTACAAATTCAAAAAAAAATATGACCAAACCTAAACTGGTTTTCTAGAAATAATTGCGCCATAAATAAAAATTATCTATTTTTGCGCTAAAAAAAATATGACTCATCAAAACAAATATCACTAAACTCATTTATTAAAAAAATCTACAAAAACCAAGGTCTTAAGTTTCGCGCCAATTCTTGTTATGTGCCACTGTAGGTGGCTTGGACTTTTATACCAATTAATGTACTTCGGGCAATATATAAAACATTCAGAAAACTAATTCTATTCCCTCCCTACGAATCACAACCAAGGAATCTCTTATATCCAACTAACTTAGTGTAACATTTCCAAATGGCAATAATCAAAAAAAAAGGAACTAGAAAATGAATATACAAAAAATTTTACAAAAAGACAATATATATAGACGTGACCTGCTTATGTTGATCGACGTCTTGACAGCACCTTCAGTTCAGCTCCATATCATTCAGTTTCATTAATAAATTTACGATTGGCTGCTTCCCCTATTCATCTAGCAATCCAATTTCAGTCTTTGTCTTCAATGTTATTGACATTTTATTTGAGCGAATGAGAGTAAATTTTAAAAAATATGTGTATATTGTTTATCTTCCTTAAAATCCCTTTTTTATTATATTGTGAACAAGGTTATCAATCTTTATGTCACCGGTCAAGAGTTGATGATATTTTTCCAATAAATCGAATTATTTATGAAGTAGACATTTTGTTTATTTATTGAAAAAAATTAACGTTAGGTTAATATTTTTGTTAACAATGATAAATTTGAAAAGAATTATTTTTATTACTACTTGATATTTTCTTCAAACTTTAATTAACCGGCGGGTATTTTTATAATCACTACCCTAAATTAAACTATATTTTATTTATTTTCATTACATTTTACCTTTTTTCTTTAATGTTTTCGTTTTAAAATATAAACATCAACAGACCGAAAAAGAATGAATTGAATTTTTTATTATTTTAGATTTTTAACCTCGAAAAACTGATTTTACAAAAAAATGTGATCTTTTTCTTTGACATCTTCTAATGTCATCGTGTAATACTGAAGATTAAACAAAATTGAGTAACGACATCTGTTCGTTAGAATTGAAATAAAATTGGGTACGTTCGTTTGTTTTTATAATTGTTATTCGAAATTGAACTGACCGTTGGGAAATTTGAAATTATTATTAATGTAAAAATGAACTGAAATTATGGAAATAAATTTTTATTGAATTAGAAAAAGAGGATGAATTGATTTTATTATTGTTTAGGCGAATATAGCGGACGTTACATATTTTTTTTACTGGTGATTGTTAACTTAAAAGGAATACTAATAATATTTGTTTTTGGTATGATATCGCGACCACTAGTCCAAAACAATTTTTGTTGTAATTTTCAAAAGCGCAGTTTTTGAGTTATGTTAAAAAAATGTGAACAAATTTGCTTTCCCCACCCTTAACTTCGAATATTACAAGAGAAAAAATACATGCAATTAGCCTAATTCATGCAATTTCGCCATAGTTTTCATTGATTTGTGACACGGGGCATTGTCTTGATGAAACAGCACTTTCTTCTTCTTCAAATGGGGCCGTTTTTTCATGATTTCATCCTTTAAACGCTCCAACAACGATAGATAATACTCATCAACAGCGAGTCTGGCCCTTTTGGATGTAATCGCTGAATATAATACCACGTGCATCCCACAATTCTGATGCCATAACCTTGCCAGCCGATCATTGCGTCTTCCCACGTTTTGGATTTGGTTCACCGCGTTCAGTCCACTCGGCTGACTGTCGATTGGACTCTGGAGTGTAGTGGTGGATCCATGTTTCATCCATTGTAATATATCGACGGAAAAATTCGTCTTTATTATGGTTGAATATTGCTAAACATTGCTCTGAATCATCAAAACGTTGTTGCTTTTGATCGATTGTGAGCACGTGTGGTACCCACTTTGCACACAGCTTTCGCATGTCCAAATATTCATGCACAATATATTTAACACGTTCCTTTGATATCTTTAGAGTCTCAGCTAACTCGAACAACTTCACTATACGGCCATTCAAAATTATTTTGTGGACTTTTTTGATGTTTTCGTCGGTAACAGCCTCTTTCGGGCGTCCACTGCGTGCATCGTCTTCGATGCTCATTTCGTAGAGTTGCCACCCGTCCCGTTTTGAACGGGACAGACCAGTTTTAGAGCTGAATGTCCCGTGTCCCGACGTAACTACGAACGGGACGCGGTTTGTCCCGTTTTGATAAAAAAGGAAAAAAATGTTATCTTTCTTTAACCAATTGAACTTTATTTTAGATTATTGTCCGCTTCATTTTAACACCAAAAACTACTAATTAATATTTGTGGGAAAAATATGATGCAAATTTAATACAGATTGGCTAAAAAACTAACTTTTTTGGCATTAAACTTCTCCGAATGGAAAAAAAAGGCCAGACGGGGAGGTCCTTCAAAAAAAAAAAGATTTATCGAGCACACCAATGAAATTAACAGAAGCGATCCAAAATCCAGATATGCCCAACATTTGAAAATAGAAAAACACAAATACACCAATATCAACACAAGTTTAACCATATTACATAAAAATAGAAAAGGACAACATCTAGATAGATTGGAAGAAATAGAAATATATAAACATAAAAACAATAACAACATTTTAAATGATAAAATCAACACTAAAACTAACAAAATATATGACATAATAAAAAACAGCAGTTGAAATAGTATATAAGTAATAGTTTAAGCAAAAATTGTAATAATAATTTAAGAACTGAGGATGACGTAAGTCGAAATCGATATTCTGTAAAATAAAAATAAAATGAAATTGTTGCTATAAGGAATTTTATATTATTATGAATAAAATAAAATTAAAAATAAACAGTAAAAAGTATATTTTTAATATTGCATTTTAATTCAAAAGTGACAAAAGCACACAAACAGTGAATAATATGGAAAACCATAATAACACATATATTTAATTTGGTGTAAACGATTGTGTCCCGTTTTGTAAATTTGAAAAGGTGGCAACCCTATCATTTCGCCTCGTTTAAATTTAGCAAACCACTTCTCAACTGTTGATTTTCCTGGTGCAGAGTCCGAATAATGTTTATCAAGCCAAGCCTTGGCTTCAACACACTCATTAACACACGAAATTCTTTTTTATCCATTTTTTCACAATAACAAAAGTTGATTCACTCACAATGCCATATCTCATCGTCCGACAGCTGTCAAATTTATACATCTGTCTTCTGAAGGTTGGTAATAACTAAAAATCAAATGAATTTTTCTAATATTGCCATCTATGTGACAGCCTACGAACTTTTCAGCTAACCGGGTACGTAAGATCTGGGTTAATATAAGTCGTATGTATGTCATTATGTGACACTTATTTACGTAAGAACATGGCATAACAATAATGATATAACTATGACTATAAATGTGATGTCTGTGGAGATTTGGTGACGATACGCAAAATTTTTCAAACAAAATATATTTAAAATGGATATACTTCTAGTGAAATTTAACTAAATCATATTAAAGTCATATTTTAGTCCAAATTATGACATCATATCAAAGTCAAATAAAAGAGATCAGTATGATGTCGTGAAAGCATCATATAAATGATACCATTTTATGGTCATAACGAGTGTCAGTTTTATGTCAAATTTACGTAACAACTACATCACATATATATGACGTTCGTGTGATGTCATTACTTGATCGCACGCTGTTCCTCGCTCGAAGAAACGATTCCCAATATGTGGGATTTAATCGTTTAGATAAACAGTGCCACATGATCAAGGAATATGGATTATTGACATTTTCATAAATTTTTGTTCTTGTAAACTTTTAAAACATCATTGCTTTTTAGCTCTTATTTTATTTAAATTTCTCCAGCTTATCATGAAATATTGGTCTATGTCATAATTTATTTGTGATAAGATTTATTGTTTAAATTACCCACTCTTTAAAATAAGTATCTACATGTAAAGTTTGCGTCCATCAATACCTCCGAGCAAATGGATACAGTGGTGAAAAAAATTTATAACGCCGTGCATTCACATACAACAGAAACCGAAACTGAAACTGATAATTTTCAGTTTCTGTTTTTGTTTCTAATTTGGTTGACTGTGGTGAATAATAAAACAGAAACGGAAACCGAATTTTGTTTGAGTTTGTGAATTTGTTATCCATTAATCATTATGAATAATAAAATGGAAGAACAACAAAAACAAATAATTTTTATTTATTAAACCTATTTATTAAATTCAAAATTCAAAGCTTCTGTTATCACAATTCAAAATAATAATTAATGTTATGTGACAGTTTCTGGTCATGTGACAGTTTCGGTACTGAAACAATTCAATTTTAATTGTTTCCATTTCTGACAAAACAGATGAATTTTCCGTTTGTGTTTCTAAATTCGGCTTTTGTTTCAGTTGCTGTCAAATTTGTATGAAATTCGGTTTCTGTGTCTGTTTCCGTTGTATGTGAATGCCCTTTAAGGCCACCATTGTGATTTGTGAACAAGACCAGAACTTCGTTAAATATATACATTTTTCTTACTGGGTAAATTAAATGAAAAGATTGGTTCAGTTTTTTCGTAGTGTCAAACTGTCAAATTATTTAAAAAAGTTTACATCTTTAAAGGTAAAACATATAACGATAAAGAACGATTTACAACATAAATAAATTAAATTTAAATTTCTAAAATGTTAAACGAGGTAATAAAATTAATATATAAATTTAAAATCAGAAATAATTTCATAAATCAATGTATTTATTTCAGTTATACACAGACGAAGCCCATCAAATTCCGAATAAAATATTGGATGATAAAATATTTTCAACAAAAATATATACAACTCCTAAATCTTTTGTATACATAGTAATAACAAACAATAATTATTTATTTGAAATCAAAGATAAAATGATATTAAAGACCTGTAACCTAGAATATAATAGCAATTCTTCCAGCATTACACTTAAGCTGTATTTCCAATATGATGAGCATAATCTAAACGTTTTTTATTTGGTTAAAATTGATGATCTATTAATTGTTATTAAAAGAGATATTAATTTAGAAATAATAACTAAATATGAAAAAGTCGATAACTATGAAACAGAAATGATTGACGGATTGGTAAATGTTAAAATACATTTTCTGAATACAGCTGCAACAATTATTACACGTTTTGAGAAAACACCTTATGATGATCAAAAATTTAATGAAAACTTTGGCAATCGTAGTGAGCTAAAGAATAAATTTTTTAATGATAGTATCACTTTGCTAGATAGCAAAATAAAAAGTTGTCATGCACAATTAAACACATATAAATCCGTTACGAAACAATTTCTATGCGATGAACTTAGAGAATTGCGATTTGGCTCAGACGAGATTGTAAGTGAGGTAGTATAAAACAAGCTCTTTAATTACAGTAGTAGAACGTTATACTTACATTTTTAAAATTACAGTATCCCGACGAAAAAATTCCATTGCTAAAGTATGGTGATACTTGGTGGAAAATTCATAACGAAAAACTGGTCATTGGCATTCCTGTTTTGAATTGCGCATATTGCGGGTATGTATTCTAATAAAATCACGTTTGTTCATATATATATTATATATGTATGTTAAATTATTATTCCAAGCTTTCTCCAATTAGATATTCTATAAATTATTTAGATAAGATAGTTTACATTTTAGATTTTCTAGGCAAAAAATAACAATTTATATTTTTGGTGTATAAATAAAATACACTATCACACGTTTTGTGTTGCTTAATATATTTACTCAACTTTTTTAAGTTATTTATTTATCTAGAACGAAAAATGAAACTTTAAAGTACGAGCTAGTTGTTTACTAGTGAGTACCTAGTTACTAGTGAGTACCTTTAAAAACACTTCGTTTGAGGTAAATACAAAATTTTATTTCATACTGGAAATTTATTAAAATAAAAAAAAATGAGTTGCTCAAAAATTTGAACTTTAACGTCCTAGGACTTTATAAAATTTTATAAAGTCCTAGGAGGTTAAAATTCAACTTTTTGTACCATAAATAATCCGAAAAATGTCGTTTTAGATATCAGTATGAAATAAAATATGTAATTTGTATTACCTAAATATTTTTTTATTTATTATTTAAAAAGTTGTAATAATTGCATGCTTTTAATTTCGAATGTTCATTTTATATTTAAATGAAATTTTAAATATTTTAATCTATTAAATTAATCTTCTACGTATGTTTTGTGCTGTAAAACTGACCAGTTTCGTATATCAAATTTGTTTTGTTTTTTTCGTATTTGTTTTTTGTTTGTTTATTTGTTTTTTTCGTATATCAAATATCCTCAAACAGATTTGGATTCTTCGTGAGATTGTTTTCTAAATTGTTACCAAAAAATGTAATATAATGTTGGTACCGTTTGTGTTTACTAATACTTCCCAAAAATGTTTGTCAGGTTTTCCTTTATTTTGATATTTGATAAATTCTCTGTGTAATTGATTGATACATATTTGTTTTTTAATTGTTAAAATATTATATGTTTTAAATATTTTTAATAATTATAAAAACACCAATTTTTTATTAACGACCGGTTTCGATTTTCAAAAAATCATCGACAGGTTTAATTTGCAATTAAATATTCCGAAAATTGGAACCGGTCGTCAATAAAAAATAAGTGAGTAAAAAATTGGTGTTTTTGTAAAACCGTTTTTGTAATTATTAAAAATATTTAAAACATATATTCACGTCACTCCGACTCAACAATTTCAATTGTTAAAATATTCTCAAAATATTTTAATACGTATTTTATATATTTATGCTTAGTGAGCTGTAATCGATATCGCAAGAAGTTTTTCAATTAATTCTATTTAACACGAAAATAAGTGTTTCAAACTAAAACTATAAAAACCAAACTAAAATTTAGACTATAATATTTTGTTTAATATGATGTGTGTCCACCAAAGGTAGTTCAAATATCTACACAACTGTGTTGAAAACAATTATATGTACATATATGAAATGAATTAGTTAAACAGACAAATAAGCTCTGTTTAAAATAAATTATTTGTATAAATTAAAAATTGATAACACTTGTTTTTATTTCGCAAATATTTTGTTTTTTATTTTCTAAAATTTTGCGCAATGAATTTCGGCTTACGCCATTATCAAGAGCGATTCAAAAATGTTATAACATTATTAATTTATTAAATGTTATAACATTTTTGAATCGCTCTTGATAATGGCGTAAGCCGAAATGCATTGAGCAAAATTTTAGAAAATAAAAAACAAAATACATATTTGCGAAATAAAAACAAGTGTTATCAATTTTTAATTTATATTAAAATGTTTAATTTATATTAAAATGTTTCGACAATAAATTATTTGTTATACTTATTATTTTTTATACTTATTGTAAATTATTTGTTATACTACTTATTAATATTAATTTTGTAGTACGTTATGCCATTACTGTTAATTATAGTAAAATTTTTTGTTTGAACTGAAATTACTCAATGAAAAACACTTCACGATCTAGAGCAAAAAAGTCCTATTATCCACGACTCCTAAAGAATATATGCTTTCCATGCGTATGTCTTCCATTGTAATTGTATTAATTCCACTACTAGTGAATTTGATTAAATTCTTGAACAATTCTATAGTTTATTAAATATTTCCCTAACAAATAAAAACTTCATTTGTTGGTATAGTAATATAAACAGGTTAAAACAAGAACAATACATATATAAAATATAAAATAAACAACAAACTTGTTTTGTTTTTCGCTATTTTTGATGCATTTATTTCAATATGGCGATACAAATTTTTGCAGGAAAACTGAAAATTAATCGAAATATTATACAGTCGCGGATAAAATAGCATCTTGAATTCGCTTAGGATGATGGCAATTCTTCACTCGGATGATTTCCTCCACTCGCTACGATGGTTTCGGGAAACTTCATCCTCGTGAAGAATTGTCTTCATTCTAAAATCTAAGCTCATGCAAGAATCTACTATTCTACGTTTAGTTTCCCTTTTACGAGACCTGATCGTAAAATTGCCCTTTTTTTAATTAATTGCAATAATATTTTTTCGATTGAGCGTATCATTTGTGGTTGAGGCTTGCGAGTATCTTAAATAACTTTATATTTATTTTTCAATTTTATTGCTAGGAATCGATATCTCCATGCCTCATTTCTAAATCTCATCCACCATTACCGATGCCTCAGCTAAAAAACTTAAACATCGTAAGTAATTCAATACGATTTGTTACTTTCTAAGGTTGATGAATCTGAATTGTCCAACAAAATAGAAAAGTTAATTTTATCCAGCTACGAATACATAGTAGTATAGGTATTAGGTGCCACTTTCTCTCAATGCAAGCAACACGAAAAATGTTTTCATTATTGAGTTAAGCCTATCCATAAAATCAATTTAACGTTTTACACGCTTAACACTGTCCAATTAGAGTGTTTATTAGTTGATTGGTAAAGAAGTTGGATTTGAATTCTGCGAACTCGGGTTCGATTCCAATCAAGGGCAAAGTGGTTTTAGTTAAAACAATAACTATCAAAAGCACGGATTAACCGATAGTCAGCCAATACTGAAAAACAGTAAAAAGCACTGTAGGCTGATCATTCATATAAAATAATAATAGTTAAATTAAGTCTTCAAGTAAAACTCAGTCAGAAAATTTATTGCATTTTTAAAATTAATACAGGTTAGGAACTTTTCAGGACTATCTACCCTTCTGCATCGATCATTCATGACACAAAAATAATATTGTCCGTCCAATTATAATTGTAGGTGAATCATTTTAGAATTCAAAATCATTGCAGAATGAATTATTGCTGAAATTATTCTTTTAAAAAAGATTGCTTGTTTTAAGTCAATTATATATAAAGCTAGTATTATTTTAAGTTATAAGGTAAAACTTAAATTTTTCTGAATTTGAAAGCATTCCTTCGAATGAAATAAGGTAGTAATATGTAACCAAGCTTAGAATTTTA